>PVJN01036278.1:0-13062 GCA_004026805.1 Lasiurus borealis | reverse complement strand
CGTTGATTTGTTGATGATAGCCATTCTGACAGGTGTAAGATGGTATCGCATTGTCGTTTTGATTTGCATCTCTTGGATAATTAGTGACTTTGAACATGTTTTCATGTGTCTCTTGGCCTTCCTTCTGTCATCTTTTGAAAAGGTTCTATTTAGGTCCGTTGCCCATTTTTTTATTGGATCGTTTATCTTCCTTTTATTAAGTTGTATAAGTTAGCTGTAGATGTTGGAGATTAAACCTTGATCAGTGATAACATTTGCAAATACGTTCTCCCATACAGTGGGCTTTCTTGTTGTTTTGTTGATGGTTTATTTTGCTGTGCAAAAGCCTTTTATTTTGATGTAGTCCCATTTGTTTATTTTTTCTTTAGCTTCCATTGCCTTTGGAGCAGTATCAGTGAAGAAGTTCTTTCAGCATATGTCTGAGATTGTGCTGCCTCTAGTATTTTTATGGTTTTCCTTCTAATGTTTAAGTCCTGTATCCATTTTGAGTTTATTTTGTATTTGGTGTAAGTTGGTCCAGTTTCATTTTTTTGCATGTATTTGTCCCATTTTCCCAACACCATTTATTGAAGAGGCTATCTTGGCTCCACTGTATGTTCATGCCTCCTTTGTTAAATATTAGTTGAGCATAGTGGTTGGGTGGATATCTGGGTTCTCTATTCTATTCCATTGGTCTATATATCTGTTCTTGTGCCAGTACCAGGCTGTTTTGAGAACAGCTGCTTTGTAATATTGCTTGAAATCTGGTATTGAGATCCCACCTACTTTATTCTTTTTTCTCAGAATTGCTGTGGCTATTTGTGGTCTTTTTTTGTTCCAGATGAATCTATGAAGAATTCTTTCTAGGTCTGTGAAATATGTTGTTGGTATTTTAATGGGTAGTGCATTGAATCTATAGATTACTTTGGGTAATATGGACATTTTAATTATGTTGATTATCCCAACCCATGAGTATGGTATGCTCTTCCATCTGTTAACATCTTCCTCTATCTCTTTTTTCAGTGTCCTGTAGTTTTCTACATATAGGTCTTTTACCTCCTTAGTTAGGTTTATTCCAATGTATCTTTAATTTTTTTGGTGCGATGATAAATGGGATTGCTTTTTTAATCTCTCTTTCTGTAATTTCACTATTAGTTTATAAAAATGCCACAGATTTCTTGACATTAATTTTGTATCTTCCTACATTGCCAAATTCCTTTATTAAGTCAATTAGTTTTGGGATGGAGTCCTTTGGGTTTTTTTATGTACAGTATCATGTCATCTGCAAATAAGGACAGCTTTACTTCTTCTTTTCCAATTTGGATGCCTTTTATTTCTTCTTCTTGTCTAATTGCAATGGCTAATACATCCAGTACTATGTTGAACAGGAGAGGTGAGAGTGGGCATCCCTGTCTTGTTCCTATTCTTAGGGGAAATGGTTTTAGTTTTTGCTAATTGAGTATGATATTAGCTGTAGGTTTATCATATATGGCTTTTATGATGTTGAGGTATGATCCTTCTATTCCCACTTTGCTGAGAGTTTTTATTAAGAAAGGGTGTTGGATTTTGTCAAATGCTTTTTCTGCATCAATTGATATGACTATGACTATGTGATTTTTATCTTTCAATTTGTTTATGTGATGTATCATGTTTATTGATTTGTGGATATTGTACCATCCCTGCATTCATCGCTGATGAATCCTACTTGGTCATGGTGTATGATCTCTCTGATACAATGCTGGATCTGATTTGCTAGAATTTTGTTGAGGATTTTGGCATCTAGGTTCATGAGAGATATTGGCCTATAATTCTCTTTCATTGTGTTGTCTTTATCTGGTTTTGGTGTTAGGGTGATGCTGGCTTCATAAAAGGTGTTTGGAAGTGTTCCTTCTTCTTGAATGTTTTTGAATAGTCTGAGGAGGATAGATTTTAATTCTTCCTTGAATGTTTGGTAAAACTCTCCTGTGTAGCCATCTGGTCCCGGGCTTTTATATGGTGGAAGCTTTTTGATGACTGCTTCAATTTCTTCCATAGTTATTGGACTATTGAGGTGTTTAGATTTCTCCTCATTGAGTTTTGGAAGGTTATATTTTTCTAGGAATATGTCCATTTCTTGCAGGTTGTCGAATTTGTTGGAATAGAATTTTTCATAGTATTTTTTAACAATCCTTGGTATTTCAGCGGGGTCTGATGTTATTTCTCCTCTTTCATTTCTGATTTTGTTTATTTGAGTCTTCTCTCTATGCTTCTTGGTGAGCCTGGCTAGAGGTCCATCAAACTTGTTTATCCTTTCAAAGAACCAGCTCTTGGTTTTGTTGATCTTTTGAATTGTTTCTTTGGTTTTCGTGTTGTTTATTTCCACTCTGATCTTGACTATTTCCTTCGTTCTCCTTACACTGGGCTTTTCTTGTTGCTCTCTTTCTAGCTCTTTGAGTTGTAGTGTTAGGAAATTTATTACCATTGTTTCCTGTTTTTTTTTTTTTTTTTTTGCAGTAGGCTTGTAGAGTTATGAACTTCCTTCTCAAAAGTGCTTTCACTGTGTCCCATAAATTTTGTATTGTTGTGTTGTCATTGCCATTTGTTGCCATGATGTTTTTTAGTTCTTCCTTGATCTCTCTGGTTACCCAGTCATGTTTAATAGCATGCTGTTTAGTCTCCATGTGTTTGATTTCTTTCTATTGTTTTTATTATAGTTGATTTCCAGTTTTATGCCACTGTGGTCTGAGAAAATTCTTGATATGATTTCTATCTTCTTGAATTTGAAGAGACTTTTCTTATGACCCAACATATGATCTGTATTTGAAAATGACCCATATGCACTGGAGAAGAATGTATATTCTGTGGCTTGAATGTTCTGAAGATGTCAATTAATTCCTTCTGGTCTGGTGAGTCATTTAGGATTGATGTTTCTTTGCTGATTTTTTTTGCTTAGAGGATTTGTCCAGTGGTGACAGTGCGGTATTAAAGTCTCCTACTATGATTGTATTGCTGTCAATCTCTCCCTTAATATCCTCCAAGAGTTTTTTTATGTATTTAGGTGCTCCTATAATGGGTGCGTATATGTTTACCAGAGTTATTCCTTCTTGTTGGATTGTTCCCTTTAGTATTATGAAGTGGCCTTCTTTATCTCTTGTTATGTCCTTCACTTTGACATCTAATTTGTCATATATAAGTATTGAAACCCCAGCTTTTTTTTCATTTCCATTTGCCTGAAATACCATCTTCCATCCCTTCACCCTCAATCTGCGTGCATCTCTTTTCCTGAGGTGGGTTTCTTGTCGACAGCAGATATATGGATCATGTTTTCTTTTCCAATTGGTTACCCAATGTCTCTTGATTGGAGCATTTAATCCGTTTACATTTAAAGTTATTATTGATAGGTACTTATCTGCTGCCATTTTTAATATTTACCCCAGAGTTTCTTCTTCGCTTCCTCTTTCTTTTTATTACAGCAGACCCTTTAATATTTCTTGCATTGCTCGTTTGGTGGTAATATATTCCCTTAGTCCTTTTTTGTCTGTGAAGCTTCTGATTTCACCTTCAATTTTGATTGAAAACCTTGCAGGGTACAGTATTCTTGGATTCAGACCCTTCTTTTGCATGACTTTGTATATTTCATTCCATTCCCTTCTGGCCTGATGAGTTTCTGTTGAGAAATCAGTAGCTAGCCTTATGGGGGTTCCTTTGTAGGTAACTTTCTCTTTCTCTCTGGCCGCTTTTAAGATTCTTACTTTGTTGTTGGTGTTTGCCAATTTAATTGTAATGTGCCTTGGTGTCGGTTTTGTGGGGTTCATTTTGCTTGGGACTCTGTGAGCTTCTTGGATTTGTGTGGGGTTTTTCTTTCCTATATTGGGGAAATTTTCTGTCATTATTTCTTCAAACAGGATCTCTAATCCTTGCTCAGTTTCCACTTTTTCTGGGACCCCAATTATGCGGATGTTGTTTTGTTTCATGTTATCCCAAAGTTCCCTTAGGCTCTCCTCTTGCTTTTTAATTTTTTTTTTCTAGAAGCTGCTGTACTTGGGTATTTTTTCCTACCATGTCTTCTAGCTCAGTGATGTGGTCCTCTGCTTCTTCTAATCTACTTTTGATTCTTTCTATTGAGTTCTTTAAACAGTGATGTCATTTTTATTTCTTCTTGCATTTCTTCTTGTTTCTTCTTCATTTCCTCTTGGGTCTTCTATTTTTCCTCCTGGCTCTTTCTCACATTGTCAATTTTGTCTTCCATTCTTTTCATCCATCTTATTATCATTTCTCTGAACTCTTTCGCTGGCAGGCTTATTTCTGCTTCTATTTTGTTTACTTCCTTTTCTGGTGATACCTGCCTTTCTGTTGTTTGCGGGCTGTTTCTTCTTCTCCCCATAGTCTTTCTTCTCCATGTGTCTGGTTATGTAGTTCTCTCTCCTTCACTGATTCAAAGGCACAAGCTACAACTCGACCCGGTACAATACACAAGTGACTGAACAGAAATGTATTCCCAATGTTAATAATCACAAATAAGGTGACCACCAATGAAAGACAAATTATGGGTAAGTAGAGAAAGAAGAAAAGGAAAATGAGGAAAAAAGAAAGGAAATAAGTGCCAAAATCAAATTGGGAGAGGGAGAAAAAATAAATTAATTAATTAACAAAAAATAAAATAAAATAATAAAAAGGAGGAGGAGAAGAAAAGAGAAAGAGAAAAAAAAGTTAGAGAGAAATGAAAGAAGATAAGAGAGAAAAGGGGAACAAAATATAGATGTCAGGAGAAAACTCCAATAGAACAGTCACTAATCCCAACAAACTATAGATGTCAGGAGAAAATTCCAATAGAAAAGTCACTAATCCCAGGAAGCAGTACGTGGAGATTAATACAAACTACAAATAACTGGTATCGAGGGAGGCAAGGGAAAAGAGAGGTAAAAAACAAATCAAAACAAAGCAAACATAAAGCAAAATAAAACAAGTAGAATAAGCCAAAACAATCTCAAAAAAGAACAAAAAATTGATATAATCACCGTTCAGGCAAATAGCAACAAAAAGGACAGAGAAAAACAACATTTTGGATAGTGAAGACAAGAAGAGAGAGGTTTGTATAAACTTGTAGTAGGGAATTTGAAATTCGATATATAAGTGAGGTGAAATTTTAACCAGGTAAAGAGAAAAAATAGAGAGAATCTAAAGTTGGAAAAGGGAAAGAGAAACAAGACAACAAAATGGGGAAAGTTAGGAAGAAAGTGTTGGCATAAAGGTAGAGTTCAGATGGAGTAAAATTATGCTAAAGGAAAGATAGAAATAGAATGTAGAACTCTAATCCTGAAGTAAAATAAAGAGAAAACAAAATGACACTTGTTTTTCCCCAAAAAGGTAAAATAGTACTAGTAATAATAGTAGTTGAACACAAAAATGTAATAATTAAAAAGGTAAAATCAATTGAGGAGGAAAGAAAAAAAATAGTTTTTTAATTAAAATATGCAAAAGTGAAAAATAAAAAAAAAATAAAAAAAAATAAAAAAAAAATAGAATGGTCATTCACTTCCACTATTGTTCTGCTTGGCACTCCTGTTTCCCAGTAGGGAGGGTATTGCAGTTCCCTGTGTTCCACTGCTGATGTATTAATCACTTTATTCTTTTGTGGTTATGCGAGAGTCAATTTGTGCATCATCCACTGGGTGGCAGTGTTTTGGAATTGACCTCTGAGACAAAGCACAGAACCTCTCTAGGCTGTCCTCAGATCCTGCTACTCTGTGGTTCTCAAAACTGGTTTGTGGGGATTTTGCAGCCGGGGCAATATAATAACCCCCAGGCTGTCCTTCTGTCTCAGATTAAAATGAGTTGTTTTCTAGAGCCCCCCGCCCTGTCAACAGCTCCGAGAGTCCACTTCCACACTTAGGGATCATGCCCTGCCCCACATCCATGGACCTCTCCAGAGGCAGCTTTCCCGCAGCCCGGTTCCCACAGTGTGCGCATCTGTTCTGCTGGGCAGGAGACCTCACCTTATCCCAGGTGAAATCTGACCTTTCCGTGTGGATCTCCTCTGAGTCTGCCTCTCTATGCCAATTGGAGAGCAGTGTTCTGGGTCCCCGGCTGTTCGGTGAGTGCTTCAGCTGCAGCTCTCAGACTGCTGCAGACATCCACCTCCCTCTGCAAGATGGCAGGGTTCCGAGTTCGTGCTGGTGGCTCCAGCAGACAAAAAAAAAAACCCTTCACACTCCTTAATGTCATTATTATAGTGCTTACTTAGAGGTGAAACTGCAGCACTTGAAGACAATTTAAAAGACAATAGCCATCAACTTGGTGGTGATAATGTTTCCTTTATTTTGGGGGAACTTACCTCCAGCATCTACTGCGGATACATACTTGTCCTTCAAGTGAAACCTCTAAGAACTTCCTCCTAGGGAAGGGAGAAGAGCTTATTCTCTAAGAGTTGTCTTATGAGTCTAAGGACTCCTGATGAAAATGTGGAATTTATGTCACTATTGATTTTTTAGTGACAAACATTTCATGATCAGGTGTGCCACTGAAATATTAATATTCTTGTCAAAAATACTGGATGTCATACAATTTTGTTAATGCAACAGGTTTAAGTAAAGATACGTTAAGTATCTATCTATCTTTTATCTATCCATCTATCCACCCACCCACCCACCTATCTATGGTCATCTATCATCTATCTACTTACTTATCTGGGCTTCTATGGGAGTCAAAAATCTTAAAGTTTGGAAGCCAGCCTGGTGAGTTAGACCTGAGTAAGAGAGGTTGAGCCACATACTTCTGAGTGAGCTTGTCATTATCAAATCTGTTCACACATTCATTGTTTTGTTTAGGAAAAAAATATTGTAAATTCAGTAAAAAAAAAATCCTGTTACTTAAATATCATTTATGTGATGGAACCTCTATATATCACAATCTGATATAAAAAAGAATAGAGACAACGTACTAAATGGCCAACATTACATTTTCTTTGCACTTCCAAGGATGGGACACTGTGGAAAACAGAGTTCAGGCTTTGATTTCAGTACATTTACATCATTTTATATAGCCTTCATACATTAAGGACATCATGAGTGGATATAATAACCCCAATTTTTTCCCTTTTAAGTTTTTTAAAGTGTTATACCACTGTTCCCTGTAAAGAACTGTGAAAAGTCTGAAATTTTACCTACAAGAAAACTAATAAGCTAGATACAGCTATCGTGCTACAGATGTTTGGAGAAGACAAAGGACTTTAGCACTTGTGGCACAGCAAGAAGCATGTATATCAGTGTATTTGCATCACTTCCTCTTGTCCCAAATCCTACAGGAATGATGCAAAGGGGCTCAGATCAATGTCTGAAGACAAAGCAGCTTGTATTACAGCGGGAAAACCCTGAGCTTAGGGAATCGGTATCTTTTACAGTGAACGATAAGCAAGTCTGCCCTTGGCTCCAGAGGGAGATGCCATCTCTGTTGTCTAAGGGTGCTCACTCTACAAACATCCTGGAAAATGTAGTCAAGAACTAAAGAGTCAGTGCCTCTGCTTTCAAGACATGCAGACACACGAAAGGTCCATTCAGCATTGTCCCTCAATGTTACCTTGCTTTGTATACTGCCAATCAAATTTTGTTAGTATATAGAATCCTCAGTAAACTGTCAATCAAATATGCCGGTATACGGAATCTTATGTAAGTTTCTTATGTAGTCATAGGTATAAGGCTATCATTCTGTAGCATGGGTTGAATAAGACAGTTTTGGGAAAAGCTCATATGAGGGACAAATATCCTCCCCATGGTAGCAGTAAAGAATTATTCTTGGTTTCCCTTCTCTCTTGACCCCATAAGACTTGGGATTTCTCATGTAATGACAACAATAGGAGCATTATCATAAGAGCTGAAAGAGTTAGTTACCTCGAACCTGCATCCTAGCTTCCTCTTACAAGCATTCACAGATGGCCAGAATACCTGAGAACAATTAATTCATGAACTCTGGGTCTGGGAACCAGATGGCAGGACATTTTAAAGTTTTCCAGATGATTCCAAAGTGCAGTCAAGGCTGAGACTGAGCCCTGGTATCAAGTCCACAGGTAAAAACTCAACTACCTTAGGAATAAAATCTGAGGGTCATAGGAGACAGTATTTATTTTAGAAGACTTTTTGATGCCCTTTTTTTCCCTCCTTCATAAAGTATAGCCATTAGTACTTGTCTCCAAATGTGTAATAAGAACTTGAGAACAGAAAATAATTATTTTCTTATTTAATATACTTTTAGGTATTATAGGCAATTTTTTTTTAGTAGTTTAAGAACACAGATAATTGTGCTTAAATGTTAACGCCAAACTTTTCATTAGGTGAAAAAGAAGAAGATATTTTAAACTTCAAAATAAAAATGATTTTCCCTGGAAGTCACAGCTACTGCAAATCACTTAAAATTATTTCAGATAGCTAGTCTTTCAGATCACTTGGATAGCTAAACATTCCTCACCTTATAATTTTTTTTGGGGGGGAAGTGGATATTTCAATATATGTAATTCATAGTGTTTCACTTTTAGCTTGAGGAGGAGAAGTTACATTGCTTCTCTCTTTTCTTCCCCCCACTCCACCCCCCCCCCTTTTTTTTTTTTTTTACAATAAGTTTGTTATGTGCTTAAAATGTATCTTATAGGATGCTGGCCAACTTATTTTGGCAGAGATGCATGCAGCGAAAATTACGTCCTTCTTGCTAATACTATACATTCAGCATTTTCCTGATAGGCATATTCTTGGATGAAACTTTCAGTCATATACTGAATTGCTCTGTGAATAAAAAATATTTAGTCTCCTTACAGCCCTCAAAGACAGCCTTGACTTATGGGCTCCAAAACTGCTAACTCCCCACAATTCACTCCAATAGGTTTCCTACACGGCTTACCCTTTACTGGTAAGCAAAGCACTTAGCTACCTCTGGAAGACTATTAGAAATGGCCCTGGGTGTATAAAATGTCTGTGAGGAAGCATAAATTAAAATCCTGAAAAACCCATTGAAGAAGTATATCCAGGCCATCAAATTTCATTGTAAGGGTACTGACAAAGGCTTAGAATCCTTACAAAGTAAAATAAAAATGCATGAGTTCCCCTTGAAGACTGGGTATATTTTAAACGGTACCAGAGCTACCAAATTTACATGACAGCAAAAATAAAAAGTTATCTTCAATTGTATTTATATGCCTTTCCTCCTCCTCCTCCTCAAAGAATTCAAAACATTTCAAGGATCATCAAGTTCTGTAAAAACAGAAATGGTACTCTATTACTAACCTTGTGTTCTCGAGAAAAAAGATCACTGGATATTGATTGATGGTTCTAATGGGCTACGACCACAGCCAGTCAACCATTCTTTATACATTGATACCAGGTGATTTGGCAAAAGCAGTTAAGTAAAAAATGTAATAAAAATAAGGACAATATACTGTATAGTATACATATTTGTCAACAAAAACCTGCCAGATCATTACCATCAAATACACACAGGAAAAATGTTAAGAGGAGTTAATACTTGAGAATTTTTAGTTAAATACAACTGCTCACAGAAATACAGTTACACACTAACACTTGACTTTCTATGGTTTTACTGGCAAGGCAAATATTCCTGAGGACTGTATCTCCAGCACACAGTGTTTATACTCTATTAAAATGTTCTCCAAACCCATCCTTTTGCAGTGGACTTCACTATTTTCATTCTAAAGACAACTGTCAATGATATTTTTTCTTTTGCATCAGATCTTAAAAGGTATAGATCCTACAGCCAATCTTTACAACATGTAAACAGCTCACCTCTGAACCCGCTGTGGTCTTAGGCTCTACAGCAACCTATGGGTTATCACCCACAGGTTGAGAACTGCTAGCAGGGTCACCTAAGACCATCAGAAAACATAGATATTTACATTACGATTCATTTACAGTAGAAAAGTTACAGTTATGAAGTAACAATGAAATAATTTTATGATTGGGGGTCACTACAACATGAGGAACTATATTAAAGGGTCACAGCATTAGAAAGGTGGAGAACCACTGTTTTAGAAGGAGGAGATGGCGTATAACCCAATTCCAGTTCTAATTTCACTCCCATACCATACAGAGCTCAGAAGTCCTGTAGCAGCAACTAACATGGGATCTCCTGGAGAGAGACAGTCTAGAACTTATATTTTGCTTCCCCAAATCCTGAGGGAATCTGGCTCTGTTAAACTCTCTGGCCAACCGTTCCTCAGGACATAAATTCTTGTGCTTCCAACTGGCAGATTTTACTCATAGCTGCTCTCCAGACAACAGGATAAATGAAAGGAGATAAAATAACAAAAGGGTATCATACCCTGGCTATCTTTTAAGGAATGTTCTAAAAACCATTGAACAACATTCCTGCCTACACTTCATTGATAAGGATGAAGTTACATTTCACACCTAGATATAAAGAAGATGAGGAAATGTAGTCTTAATTCCAATCAATTATGTACTTACCTAAAAACAAGTGTTTCTATTACCTTGGAACAGAGAGAGAATGGATATTTCAGAACAAACTGACACTGTTGTCACAGAAAAATTTGAAGTACATTGCTAACCTTTAAATTTGTCCAAAAAAAAGTACTATAGAGCATTGCATAAATTTCGTTCACTGGACCTCTAGTGTCTTCATAAGAACTTATACATATGCCCAAGCAGTGTGGTTCAGTTGATTATGTAAGTGTCATCCCATGCCCCAAGAGTACTTTAGTTCAATTCTCAATCAGGGCACATGCCCAGGTTGGGGACTTGATCCCCAGTGTGGGGGATGCATGCAGGAGGCAACTAATCTATGTTTCTCTCTTTTGCTCTCTTCCCTCCTTTCTCTCTCTCTAAAAAAAATCAATCAGAAAGATATTTAAAAAACAACAACAACTGGCTAGTCAAGGACACATACCTGGTTGCAGGTTCAATCCTCAGCTCCTGTTGGGGCACGTGCTGGAGGTAACCAATCAATGTGTCTCCTTCACATTAATGTTTCTCTTTCTCTTAGTCTCTCTTTCTCTTTCCCTCTTTCCCTCTTCTTCTCTCTCCTCCCTCCCTCCCTCTCTAAAAATCAAAGGAAAACTATCCTCAGGTAAGGATTAACAACAACAACAACAAAAATTAAATTAAAAAAGAAAGACCTACACACATAATGTGGATAAAGACTAACATGATAAGCATGTTAGTCATGAAGTCTTATTGAGTCATGAAAATGTTTGCCCACTACTCCCATCAAGAAGCTGAAGAGGCTAATGCAGGGTTGGAGCAAGAAAGATTGGCAGATTAGATATGGAGGGATGATTTTGCTCATGACTCTCTTCTAGTGTTTCTGAACCTCACGGCCTTTTACATATTGCAAAGCCCCAGTGTATTTCATCCTGCCAAGTGCCTTTGATCTTGGGTTGATCACTATTGATATCAGGGCTGACATTTTGCAGTGCATCTTCTGAAAAGGTTGCATTGATGCCAATGTGATCTGAGTGGCTTCTGCAATCATCCCTTCTCTCTTTACGGTCACCTGCTATCAGGAGCTGCCTGTGCAGAAGTAACCGATTCCCACCCCCATTAGAGCCCTAATTAAAAGTGCACCAAATTAAACGTGAAAGCGTTGAAAACAAACAAACAAAAAAACACAGAAAAAAAGATTGGCAGAGTAGAAAACCAAGATGGAGGTCAATGCTGCAATCATCGTCATACTTTTGTATCACTTCTCTCTGAACTGTGACACAGTAAAAGTATACACCAGGAATTGGAGAAGGCAGGGCAAATTCCTAGATATCATTCTTGCAGCAGACAGGTAATTCTGCCAGGGTAATACAAAAGCAATTACACTGTCAGCATGTGGAAGAGGAGCCATTTTGCAAATCCATTTGCACCAGCATTCCTCTCCTCAGGAATGCATAGAGGGAAAAAATGATTTCTCTCTCTCTCTTATTTTCAAGGTTGTCTATATGATGATGAGTAAGGACTGAGTCTTTCCAAGCTTAGTCATCATCCCATTATACAATTGGAAAAATGTGGACAGCAGGAATATTAAAAATCCTATTTGCATTTGCAATCTAATTTTCTATGAATAATCTCCAAGATTTGGCTGAAAAGTCGAGCACAAAGAGCATCACATCTGTTGGATGCAGTACATCAAGTTACCACCCTCCTCAGCAAGCAGGTTTTACTGCCAAAGGCCAGAGCCTCCTCCAGTAGAAACAATGGAGAGGATTATGTTCCACTGTTTCATAAACTCTCTGTGCAGAAAAAATGACAATTAAGCTGGCTCTGTTCTCATCTTCTCTGATGGCACGGGGCAGGTGATTCAAAGATAATGGTACCTTTGAAATGGATTTATATGGTAATACAAATAGTATAATTTTTAATACTAAGTTATATTATGCTAGTAAGTCATTTCCCCCCCTTTGGATAATATTTTTCATCCCTTACATTCTAATTTGAAAGTCAATGCAGTGTAAATAACTATACAGCGTTTACTTATTGTTATCATCAAGTCCACAGAAGCAAAGTTGATTAGAGTCAATTTTGTCATTTTCAAGTTAATGTGGTACAAGGGCATTTTAATGTTTCTCATAAGTGTCAAAGAAACAAACAAACTACAAACATATCTATTTAAATCTGCTACTTTTTGTGTAGTGGACAAAAGTTATTTAAGCCATATCCAATACAGTTTACTATATAAACTGCATATTAGCAATCTGGCAAGTTTCAAGAGAGGTATATTTTGCTGTGCTCAATGTTACTTGATTGTATTATTATGTTGTCTCCCTCCTTCTACATTATAGAATTTAAGTCTCAATGGTTAAATCTGTTTACATGTTTCAGTTTATTAAATGTAAATTAGAAATATACAAATGTTATATGCAAGTAATATTTTCAAGGACTATCTAAAAGGGCATTGCCAAAGATTAATTGAAGGGTAAGAACAGGAATATATTTCTTAACACTTAAAAACATATGACTGGGTACATAGGAACATAGACAGGAGAAATACAGAATGAAAGAACATTGCTTCTAAGAAGCTTTGCATTATGAGGCCAGCTCAGAATGCACTAGATGTCATCATGGCATGCAGCCTTTTTTTTTTTTTTTTTTTTGCTAAAAT
>PVJN01036277.1:0-12392 GCA_004026805.1 Lasiurus borealis | reverse complement strand
GCTGGCCTGGTCACCCCTAACTGGCCACAACTGTCCTCTCCTGCTGGCTATCTTGTGGCAGCCATCTTGTGTCCACATAGGGGCAGCCATCTTGTGTCTTGGAGTGACAGTCAATTTGAATATTACTCTTTTATTAGATAGGATGATTAATATCGACACTGTTACATTTAATATGCTATATTTCTATAATTGTCTCCTAATCTGTCTCCTTGCCTCTCGCTTTGCTACCATAGTTATTTGTCCACACAGAAACCAAATTGATCCTCTAAAACTAAAATGAAGCTCTCACTCTTCTTTAAACCTCATAATGGCTTTCCATTTCCCACAGAAGAAAAGCTAATGTCCTTACAATGGTCTACAGGTACTATTACATGATCTGACCTTGTTATCTCGCTGTGCCTTCATTTACTTAACTCCAGCCATTTCACCTTCTTTCTGTTTCTACTTTTGTTATCATACTTTTCTGTTTCACAGGTCTTTTCCTTTTCTCTAGATCCTTTTCTCTTTCACCATAATATTCTATTGTCTAATTTATCTCCTTGATATTCTATTGACTAATTCTCTCATCCCCTTTAAGCCTTTGCTCATTATGCGTGTCTAATTTTTGACTATTTTATTTAATAGCAGTCTAGTCACCACCATCTCTCACATTTTTCACACTTTCTTACCTTTTTTCTTCCTTTAGTATTTATTACCTTTGACAATATTTACTTAGTTTTATTGTTTAATATTAATCTGACCATTAGAAAATGTAAACTTTACAAGGTCTGGGATCTTTCTGTATTCTGTTCACTGATGTATTCCAAATGACAAAAATACTGGCAGGCATTGGAGCTCAATCACTATTTCTTCAATGAATAATTGAGCCTGAATTTTAATGTACCACAAGTATAGGTGAATAATATCTAAAGAGATGTTTTTAAATATATATAAAACATATAGAAACAAAACTATGATGGGAAGGTTAACCATACCACTTTATTTGCCAGGTTCACTTAACTAAAGATTTACTAGGGTATAACAGACTACAATACAAAAAATTGAGTGGATTTATGAGCTTTTTAAATTATGTACTTCAGCGAACATATTTCTTTTTCAAAAGCCACAAAATACAGGGTTAAGTATTTTGTTATGATTTTAGAAATTATTAAACATTTTAAACAAAAAAACCCCTCAATACTTGGAAGAAATCACTCTTAAATAATTCTTGAACTGAAAAGAATTTCAAATAACTAAAGAGTATATGTTATAAATGATATTAATATCACAGATCCAAATGTATGAGATGTGGCCAAGGTCCTACCCAGAAAGAATGTCATTGTCTTGAATGCTCTTATTTTTTATGACAAAATTTAAATTTATATTTGTAATTTATTCAAGATTACACAATTCAGATGGCTGGATTCCATTTATTGAACCCATTTATTTTCCCATTGGATAAGCCACATGACACTCCTGTTTAGAAAACCTTTTAGAAAAAAAACAACAACTAATCATTTACCTGTCAGAGCTTCTATTTCATTTCTGATGTGAACATAAAAAATAAAAATAAATTTGCTGATATTTAAAATTACATAGTATTTGCACCAACACTTAGAGATAAGATTTCACAAATTGATGCATTTTGTTGACAACAAATATGAAAATCACTTCAAGAACCTCTGAACACCAGGGAATTCTTTATTTATTTATTTTTTTTATGAAAACAAACATAATAGGTGGTTATAATGAAGCATCATTAGTAATAACCATCTCATGATTTGAAGTTAAAGATGGAGGGTGTAAAAATACCATTCCAGTGATGAATAGGTGCACATCTAATTACCCCAAAACGTAATGGCTTGAAAGAACTGCCCTTTTACCATTATAGTTGTGCATTATAGTCACAAGGGGGCAATAGACTCACTTTTATACAGTGGTTCTCAACCTGTGGGTCGCGACCCCTTTGGGGGTCAAATGACACTTCCACAGGGGTTGCCTAAGACCATCAGAAAACACAGGTATTTACATTATAATTCACAATAATACCAAAATTACAGTTAGAAGTATGGTTGGGGGTCACTACAACAGGAGGAACTGTATTAAAGGGTCATGGCATTAGAAAGGTTGAGAACCACTGCTTTTATATAAGAACACCTTACTGTCAAAGGAGAATCCCAGAAAAAACAGTATTTTTTTATCGTAACAGTCTCAAATGCTAGCTTTAGGGAGGAGAAACGTGTAAAAATCTCATAAAATAAGAAACCCTGTAAAAAAGAAACAAACACTATACTTGAGAAGTTAAATATTCAAATAGACATGCTGGAAAGTGTAAGAAACACTGAAACAGGATGAAGCAGCAAGGATTGATCCTTTTGGAGAAACCTGTGTTTTAGACCTGGCTCTTTTGATGCTTAATTCTGTGACCTTACCTAGGCAACTCTCACGTGTAAAATGAGCAAATTGGATTTGGGAATCTTTGGCTTTCTTTCCAGTGGTAAAAAGAATAGGTTCTCTTTTAGGTCCTACCTTAATATGGTAACTCTTTAATAATGCACATCCCAAGCCTTAGTCCTCTGAGACAATACACTAGAAGGATATTACTAATAAACTCAATTGACATTCTGTTGCTGTGGAGAAGGAAACTAAATTATCAACATTAGATAGGATAGTTGAGCAATATTTTGACAATCTTCTTGAAAGAAAAAGTCATTTAATATTTTTACTAATTGATCCATATGATGCCTGGGGAATGATGTTTCATTACACTCCCACCTGACAGATGTATGGGATTAAATAGCCTTCATAATGTACTGGGTTTCCTGAAAATAGAAAGGAAAGAATATATAGTTCTATGGAAGGAGCCAGGGGACAGGAAGACAGGCCATTTTGTGTCCGAGAATCACGGGGTAAAGTTATTTAAAAAGGGAGGTTATTTGAAAGCGACTTGACTTCCTTTTTCCTGAAAAACACCTTCCAAACTCACTTTCCGATTTTCTTTCATTGAAATGGAACAATAGCTTCTCAGAAGTAGCCTGTGAGTGATGAGGCAGAAACACAGCCTTCAGTGCTCAGAAAGCTCTCGTCCTCTTCCTCCACACAATCAATCCACTCTCAAATTATGTTTGCTGCTCACCCCCTGTTCATTTCAGATTCATCTCAGGCTTTACTTCCTCAGGTAAACCCTTGCTGACCCTCTAGAGAAAGCACTTTGAGTGGAAAGGACTATCTGTTTATTTCACAAGAGTCAAATCTAGTAACAGGCCTGTGATTGCTCAATCAATGACTGACTCAAAATATCCTGCTTACAATAGACTATCTGTGTGTGCATTTTTATGTTACAGAAAGGAATAACATAAACTTGTAATTGCAAAAGAAATTCCTTTTCTAATTAAATAACCACCACGAACATTTTTAGTCATGTATTCCAGTTCTCACCAGTTCATTCATATCCTGGACCGTGGCCACGGTCGTATCTTTTTCTCTTTACAGTGTTTTACTCTTCAGTCATGTTTCATCTCTCTTAGAAACCGTTAGCATGCTTCTTCGTACCGCTTCCTCTCTGGCAGACAGAGCTGAGCTCTAGAGACCTCTCTGGGGGGACACTGAAAAGGTAATGAGGAGCCTGTCAGTGTGGGGTGCTTTGAGCAAAGCTGTGAAGAACGCTGCACACCTTCCGGTTGCCCTTCAACACTGTTCCTTCCGGATGCTCCTTCCCAGTTTCCAGTTCCCACTTTGAAACTCTTCCTGTCCTGTCCTGCCTCTGTTGTCCCCTCCCTGGCCCACCTTTCTCAACAATGTCATGGGTCTCCAGTGTTTCTCCAGCACTAGCCAGTCCATCCAACTCACTTGTAAGCTAATGAACAAAATAAATACAACCAACTAGGATGAACTCACAGACAGAGAAGTTCTCAGAGAGGAGTGGGGTTGGAGGCTGCGTAAAAGAGGTGAAGGGATTAAGCAAACAGACAAAAAAATATGAAACCTCATGGACAACAATGATCTTTCTACTGGGAATAGTATCAAGTCAGTATCACGATTAGCAGAGGGAAAGGGGAGGGGAGGGCAGGTATAAAAGGACAAAACGGGGGGGAAAAGGGTGACCAGAAGAGACTTGGCTTTGGGTGGAGAATATACAATATAATATACAGATGATGCATTATAGAACTGTACACTTGAAACTTACATAATTTTATTTATTTATTTATTTATTATTTTTTAAAATATATTTTATTGATTTTTTACAGAGAGGAAGGGAGAGAGATAGAAAGTCAGAAACATGGATGAGAGAGAGACATCAATCAGCCTCCTCCTGCATGCTCCCTACTGGAGTTGTGCCCGAAAGCAAGGTACATGCCCCCAACCGGAATGGAACCTGGGATCTTTCAGTCCGCAAGCCGACTATCCACTGAGCCAAACCGGTCTCGGCTACATAATTTTATTAATCAATGCTGCACCCCAATACATTCAATACAAATTAACAAAACAAAACAATCAAACTCACTTGTCTAATGCCCTATTCCTTAAGAGCATGGCGCTCTGGCAAGAATAAACCAATCAATTGTTTCAAGCTAATCTGTCATTCAGGGTCTGCCCGTCAGCCCTGGCAAGAGCTGTCTATAATTCTCCTCTTCATCTTCCTCCTGTTCTCTCTTGAACTCATTCATTTAGTTGTCTTTTTCTATTGTTCTACCACTTCATGGTCAAAGTCAACAGTGACCTCCATGTCATTGAAATCCAGTGCCAGTGTCTCTGCCCCCCTTGCCCAGATGCACCCAACCTCGCCCCCACTTCTGGGAGGGGGTCAGGAGGAGGTGGGATTACGCCCCCAGCTCCTGGCTGGAAAATGATTCAAGGTGGGGAAAAGCCTTATGTCTCCGAGAGAGCTCCTGGGAGCCCAGACTGCCCTTGGGGCTAGGGAGATGTAGGGGTGCCATACAGAGAAACCATCACTTCCTCTCCAAGTTTCAGGTTGAGATCTGAACCAGAAGCGTGCAGCCACCAAAGGGACCGACCGGTGGGAGGAGAAGCCACAGGAGAGTGGGTGCAAGGCCCTACAGGACAATGGACTATTAAGGCCAACAGGGACAGGATGTCCCCAGCTACCCACCCATTCCTCCTTACCAAGGTCGTCTCACGCTGTGCACCTTCTCCTCTGCCACCTGCCACCTCCACGCAGAGAGAAAGAGAGAGAGAAAGAGAGAGAGAGAGAGAGAGAGAGAGAGAGAGAGAGAGAGAGAGAGAGAGAGAGAAACAACCAAAGCCAGTGCACCACTTCCTCCGGCTGAGACCAAACCGCAGGGGATGGCAATGTAGGTTCACAGTTGTTGCTGATCTTCATTTTTTACTCATTCTTGTAGTCTGCTTGCTGTACTCAAGCACACTTTGGCCCAGGGTGTTAACCTATGTTTGTCTCCCCGCTCCCGCCACCCAAATGTTGTTTCTTCCCCTGATGGTTCTGTGAAATCCTCTACCTCCATCACAGAAAAGAAAACAAAACATAAAGACACTGCTCTCTCTACTGGGAATAGTATCAAGTGTTCTGCTATTTTCCTGACAGTAATACCTACATGGACTTGTTGACTTTCCTTTCAAGCTACACAGTTGATCGCAGGGGTCATAAAGAATCTCATTATTGCCGAAACTGGTTTGGCTCAGTGGATAGAGCATCAGCCTGTGGACTGAAGGGTCCCAGGTTGGATTCCGGTCAAGGGCATGTATCTTGGTTGCAGGTACTCCCCAGTGGGGGGTGTGCAGAAGGTGGCTGATCGATGTCTCTCTCTCCTTGATGTTTCTGGCTCTCTGTCCCTCTCCCTTTCTCTCTTATAAAAAAAAATCAATAAAATATATATATATATAAAAGAATCTCATTATCTTTCAGTCAAATAATCCAATTGGAATGTTGCAAGTGGAAAGGGTAATTTAAAAGTAAATTCTGGATGTAAAAGAACCCTACACATATAACAGGGAAAACTGAAAGGCAAGATCAATTTAAGAAAACCTGGAAGTCCTGCATTTAGATGGGTTGAGGTAGCATTGCCTCAATCCAGAAGGGGGCATCATTTGTAATTCTTCAACTCAGCCCAGATGCCTTTAAAGAAAAGCCCCCCTGGCCTCCTGCAACCGTCCCAGAGGGTGCTTTTCTCATGCCCACACTGGGTAGGACATGGTTAGCAGCAGTCTTGTCTCAGCCCCTCAGAGTTCATAGGGGTTGTTGATCTCCTAGTTAAATTCTCTCCAGGCATATCTGGAAAGACAGCTTCGAATGCTGGGGCATCTGGGACTTATTTGAGGGAGGTGCATAAAAAAGGCTGAACCTCAAAACTTGAACAGGAGATAGTTGATTATGAAATGTCAGCCTCTTAAGACTGGGAGGACTCCTCTGACTTTTCTCAGAAGGTAAGTGATTTTGCCAAGAGCACCAGCAGATAGGCCTCTGGGCTTTTCCATGATGTAGGAACCAGATCTTTGACTCTCTGCTATTACCTCTGTGACCCTGGGTAAGTCCACCTTCTTGGACTTCAATTGTATCTTCTGTAAAGGCGTCTACATGATCTCAGTAAAAGGTTTGTAAGTGACCACACTTCTAGCATTGCTCCCCTATTTTCAGGTTCTCTTTAGACACCATCATCATATACAGTTTTGCTTCACCTGGATCATAACCTCTACACGGCTGGCAAACACATACACTGCAGAGGGCTATTGTTTGTAACTGCTTTAAAATGCACCCGGAATTATAGCCATTAACCACATGGGGCTATTGAACACTTGAAATGTGGCTAGATCGTCTATTTTATTTTACTGTAATTGAGTTATATGTGGCTCATTGTTAAAAAAAATTAGATGGAATTCCTTTCCTTCCACATCTGGAAGAAAACTGTCATCTTTATGGTGTGGGTTATGTGTAGCTGTCATCTACAGGTAGTTTCCTTATTCTGAGGCTTGTCTGAAACATCCATAATGAGTTTGAGATCATAGTTCATGCCTTTAATGAAGAAGGACCATCTCAGAACCTGATAGCAAAGGACTCCAGGCACCTTAAACTTCCTAGTCCAAAGAATAGATCCTAGGGGATAGACTGCAATGGCTTTGTTGGGACGATGTTCAGACCTTTCCAGGGTGCTAACTGTGGTTTTCAGAACTTTTTTTAGTTGAGAAATGGGCAATTTCATGAGACTGGTAACCCAAGATTCAGTGAAATAAAAATTACTGACATAAGTGAATTAACTGATGAGGTGACTTGTGCTGTGATTGTTTGAAATACTGTTGATGTTGTTTTAATTGTTTGATCATCTGGATCTATAAGGAAGCCTTTCTCTTTCTTCTCAAGCTATCTATAACTGCGAATAATTTAATAGATTATCAGCCTCAAGAACTTACCATTTGCAGCAACTTGGTTGGAACTGGAGAATCTTATGCTTAGTGAAATAAGCCAGTCAATGAAGGAGAAGCATCACATAATCTCACTCATTTGTGGATAATAAAGAACATTATAAACTGATGAACAAAAGGATAGATACGGAGGCAGTAAAGCATCAGACTGTGAAATTACAGCAGGAAGATTAAAGTTAGGTGAGGTAGATAAGAGATCAATCAAAGGACTTGTATGCATGCATATAAGCATAACCAATGAACATAGACACTGGGGGGTTGGGGTATGCCGGGGAGGGAGGAGGGGGCAATGGGGAGATATGTATAAAAAATTAAAAAAAAGAACCTCTCTACTGAACATAACCTCTTAGTAATATGGGACAGAATAATGCTGCAATAGACATTATCAAAGCATGATGCCAAATATTACAAAACCTAGATATTATGGAGGAGGAAAAAAAGCTATTTTCAGCTTTTTCCAAAGAAGCAGGAACTATCTGCAAGTGCTCCTTTAAAACTTCTAATAAAGTAAGTCTTGTATGACTTTTATGAAGTTCAATTTCCAAACCATGTATTTCAAACTGCCATCACATCCACCGAAAAAGATACACAGTCCATTGCTTCTAATGCTCACATGGGAAAACCCCTCTTGGCCGCTAAGGAACTTGTTGAACTCTATCCTATGTTACTATAGATGTAGAAGTTTCTTCCATATTCTGACATATGTACTTTAAAATTTAATTTATGGTACCATTCTGGTCTTTCCTCAAGTCATATGTATTGCAGGGCATTTTTAACAAGAGGTTGGGAAGAAATTATTTTTCATTGGAAATCTCTGTCACTTTTGGACGTGTGCTACATTTGCTTTAAAGGTGTCTACATGATCTCAGTAAAAGGTTTGGAAGTGACCACACTTCTAGCATTGCTTCCCTATTTCCAGGTTCTCTTTTGTTAAGCCCGGAACGCAAGCCGCACTTACAGAGCACCAAGAGATGATCTCATGTAAAAACAAAGGGGTTTATTCAGACCAGCATGCTGGGGCTCACAACATACTCTGAAAGCAGAGCAGAGGCTGAGAGCCCCGGGCCTTTGTTACATGACCGTTTTATACTGGGGATCAGGGGGTGGAGAGCTGTTTGAATTACTGAGTTGGCCTATCCTGATAGGCCAGGTAGGGGAGTTGGCCCATCCTGATAGGCCAGGTAGGGGCCACGGTCTGCTTACGCAGGTGTTTTGCCTTATTAGGTTATCTCCCGGCACATTCTTGCTGGATTACCTAATGGTGGGTTGGGTAATTGGCAAGTCTCTTTGTCTCGTTAGGTGTGTAATCACCTAAGATGGAGGAAGCTGGAAAGAATTCCCCTTTCACTTTAAACACCATCATCCTATCCAATCTTGCTTCACCTGGATCATAACCTCTACACCACTGGCAAACACACACACTGCAGAGGGCTATTGTTGGTAACTGCTTTAAAATGCTTTGATTTATAGGTGGCTCATTATTAAAAAAAAATTAGATGAAATTCCTTTCCTTCCACATCTGGAAGAAAACTGTCATCTTTATTCTGGACCAACACTACCTAATCAACTTTCAGAAATGATGGGATTATTCCATATCAGTGCACCCGAAATTATAGCCATTAGCCACATGTGGCTATTGAGCACTTGAAACGTGGCTTTTATTTTATTTTATTGTAATTGATTATAATTTCAGTAGTCACCATGGGATTAATGGCAGTATATTGGAGAGCAGCTCTCTGTATGGTTGGGATTTGGGCATTAAAGCATTTAGAGAAGAATTTTTTACTGTCAATATTTTTCAGAAGTGGAGTGGTAAAATCAAGAAATAATTCAGAAAAAGCTCATGGTTACTTCTTCTGAAAAAGTGATACATTTACTAATCATAAATGTGTTTTTTGTTATGCTTATACAAATTAAAACCTGAACAAGTATTGATGTCGAAAGCTCTGTGCTTGTGGTCAATCAGAAGACATTGTGTTAGAGAAATACTAGACAGACAGTGAAAGAATAGTGCCTCCACCACAGTTTTAACTAGAGGGAAACTATAATAAGAAGTGTAACTGATAGTCACAAGGTTGGGCTTTGGAGATGAACAGATAATCTCCATTATTAGCTGTGTAATATTAGCAACTTACACAAATTTTTTGAGATTCACTTATTTTACTATTAAAGTGGAAATAGTAATAATAGTTCCGTAATTTTTAGGGTATAGAATAAAATGTCTGGGGTAAAAAAAAAAACACTATGTGTAACTTTTCATATAATTAACTCCTCTCTGCACATCTAAATCTTGAAATTATACAAATTCAGAAAGATGTGAATATTGCAAAAGAGCACTTCTGGTAACAGAAAACAATATTTTAATTATGGATAAGCAAATAGATCTTCAATCTTCCTAAATCCACAAGAAAAAAATAATGTGGGGGAAAATAAAAAGGAAATACAGTAATGTGTGTTCATTTACAGATGCCTGTGAATATAAGTTGGTACCACTGGGAGGCAGCATAGAACATTAGACTAGACAGGAGTTTGGTACAGAAACAGATTTGTGTACAAATCCTAGCTATATTATTCAATAATTCTGTGACTGAACAAATCATGCAACAATTTCAAATTGAGTATCATATAGGAATAATAATGTCTGTCTTGCCTACATCACCTTAGAGCTGTGAGAACCATTTAAGAATTGTGTTAAAGCATCTTTAATATATCACAGACCAGGTCTTCATTCTCCAATCATTTATTTACAGAATCATTGTAGTTATGAGGTTGTATATGAGAACAATAACTGTTAAAAGCAATAGGAGCACAATTATTCACTGCTGATTATAAAATCGGTTCCCACTTACCTTCCTTCCCCACCTGGGATTAGCCTCTATTTCTCTCAAGACATCAAGGACATTGTAAACTATTTTTACCAGCTGTCAGATGCTAAAATTTAATAATATAGTGCAAATGTAATATACTATGTAAACTAAAATTGCTTTCAACATATTTAGGATTTATGAGAGCCATAAAAGTAATAGATATTTGTTTAAGACACAAGCAAAGTCACTTGTGTTGTACAAGTTAATGATGTAAATCTAAAAAATGGACAGGTTACACTAAGAAGATTGATAGATGTGTCAAAGGAAGAAGAATTAAAGAATAAAGTATTAAGAGAAACAGTTGGTAGAACTAAACTCTGTTTGTTTTTTAAATGGTGTCATATGATCATGGTATAAAACTCAAGTGGGTTTTGTGCTACTATAAAATTTTGCTAATAAGTAATGGTTCTCAAACAACCTCAACATTTGGTTATTTCCCCACTTATATGAATTTCTGCATGCACCCAACTATAACCTAAGTTTTTAGTATACTTAAGTCCTCTCTCCTCTACTTATTATGCAATGTTGGTTCTTCTTTTAGGCCTTTTTCTGGTACCATTTATATTTGTACATTAAGGACATCTAATATATGTTGAGCTGATTTATTTAAGAAATAATAAAATCAGATTTGGGAATTGGTAAAATAATTTCACAAGTAGGTACATACCTTATTTTTCCACTCTGTGCCTTTCATCAACTATGCCTCCTCCTTCATTTACCACAATTCTGCATATATAGTTAAAAGCTAATAATAAAGTAAAAACAAATTTTTAAATAACATCTCAAAATATAAAAAATGTTAACGAATAACAAAAGTCAGGAAAATTATAATAAAATTCTGAATATATGTGTATATAGCAACTTCTTTCACACATATAATGTTTTGAGTTTCAACTTTGTTATGCCATGTAGCTATATAGATCATTAATTTTTAATTAGTGCAATAGAAATTACATGTATTTTTTATTGGATGAACATTTGATGTATTTCATGTTGTTTGGGGCTTTAAAGAAAATAGCTACAATGAACATTCCTTTCATATACCCTGGTGAATACAATCACAAGTCCTTCATTAGTTTCTATAGGGAAAACACCTAAGAACAGAATTTCTCGTCCCTTAGGAATGCTTATCTTCTATTTAATTAGATAACTAGAGGCCCAGTGTATGAAATCATGCATGGGTGTGGTCCCTAGGCCTGCCTCATGATTGAAGCATGAGCGTCTGGTGCGGAAGGGCAGGTCCCAGCTGACTTTTGGGCCCTGGGCAGCACCTGGGCCCCTGGGCCCCTGCATGCCCGCCTCTGCCTGAGTCACGGAGCCCGTATCCCCATGCAGAAATGCGGTGAGTGCAGCCAGATGTTGCAGGCCAGGGCACAGTGTGGGTCTGAACGGAAGCCAGGTGGGCAGCACGCTCTCTCCCAGCCAGCCTTGCAGACTGGCTCCTGTGGTCCCTGTGGCTGCGGTCTGACTCACCTGGAAGAGGCCACATAGTGTGAGGCAGGCTCCTTGTGGGCACCCGGCACCTGAGCATAGGGGCTTCCCTGGTGCGTGAGCCCTGGCATTGTGGGGAAGGATAGCAAGGGAAGTGAGAGTGAGCTTGGCAGACACCCCATATTCTCACCACACCCCTGTCCCTGTCAGTCCTGTCCCCAGGTGGCCCGTGAAAGGTCATAATCTTCCACTCAGGTGCTACCAGCCTGTTTTCCCCTAACTGTCCTCCCCTGCAGGCTTGGTCACCCCCAACTGTCATCCCTTGTAGGCCTGGTCTCCCCCAACTGCTCTCCCCTGCAGGCCTGATCACCCCTCACTGCCCTCTCCTGCAGGCGTGATCACCCCCAGCTGCCCTCTCTTGTAGGCCTGGTCCCTCCCAACTTCCCTCCCCTGCTGATCATCTTGTGGTGGCCATCTTGTGTCCACATGGGAGCAGCCATCTTATGTGTTGGAGTGATGGTCAATTTGCATAATACTGTTTTATTAGCTAGGATAAATGTTGCAAATTTTTTTGGTCATTTTGCATCTATAGTCACCAGGGATATTGGCTGATAGTTTTCTCTTTTTGTAGTGTCTTTATGTGGTTTTGATACCAGAGTAATGCTGGCCTCATAAAACAAGTTTGGGAGTATTCCTTCCTCTTCAGTTTTTTTTTTTTTTGGA
>PVJN01036276.1:0-21613 GCA_004026805.1 Lasiurus borealis | reverse complement strand
TATGTGGGTGTGTGGATATGAGGGTATGGGGTGTGGAGGTGGGGAGGAGGAGCACAGGATGAGGCCTGGCTTCCTCTCCCAGGAGAGGCCTCCCAGGGCACTGGCTGCCCTGGGCTGCTGCGTCTTGGGCCCCGAAAAGGTGGTGTGGAGAGGGCGCGGGAGTCTTAGCAGCTGCGCGCACCCTGTGGAGGGAACGGCTTTGATGTCCCCTCTGAGCTGGGGGCCAACTGAGCCCCGAAGACAGGAACGGGCTGGAACCCGGCGGAAGGCCCAGGCCGGGGCTCCTGGGAGAGGACACGCTGGAGCCCTCTGCGTCCTCCCCTCCCACCCCGAGAACCTCGGCACAGTCCTGGCACCTGGCCTCCTCTGTGTGACCTGGAGACCGAGCCCCGGGAGCGAGGGGGAGACCCGGCCAACGCCAGAGCCGAGGGGGCGGCAGTGCCGGGTGGCCAGCAGCAGACGAGGCCTCCTGGGTTAGCCAGAGGCTGCGGAAAGGGGGGCAGAAACAGGGCGCATAGGGAACCTGCCCCTCCACTCTCAGTGGGGGTGTGCCAGTGGCTGCCCTGAGAACAGACACGGAGCCTCTAACCTCCAGGCATGGGGGCTGGGCTCTTCCATTCATTTGACATAACGGTAAGGAATGGACGCAGGGTATTTATCTATATAAACTGTGTATCTTTAAAGTACACCGAACAGAACTTGGCAAAGTGGATTTCAATGAATTGGACTCATCTGCCCGCCAGCACCCGGCTGAGACAGTATGCCAGCTAAAGTGCCCCTTTCCCTCCACTCCCCCCCGCACAGGTGTCAGGCCTCATTAAAGCTCCCTCTGGCCCCCCTTCATTCTCAAGGTTTCTCTCTCTCAGGGCTGGCTGCAGGAGGCGCTCTGCCCCCTTGTCAGTCCTGTCGTTTAATCCCGAGGCGATGGTGGCCCTGGAGAAGAGAATACGTTTGTATCTCATCTATAGCAGTGGTCCTCAACCTTCCTAATGCCGCAACCCTTTAATACAGTTCATGTTGTGGTGATCCCCAACCACAAAATTATTTTTGTCGCTACTTCATCACTGCAATTTGCTACTGTTATGAATCTTAATGTAAATATCTGTGTTTTCTGATGGTCTTAGGAGACCCTGCTAGCTGTTCGCGACCCACAGGTTGAGAACCGCTGATCTATAGCATCTGCCAGCCTGCACCTCACCTGCACCCCTCACTCCCTCCGAGTCCCCAGAGCTCGTCTCCCCGGGGCCGGCCTCCTCAGGTCCCGCCGGCGTCAGCCTGAGCGGCGAAACACGCGTCATCTGCACCAGGATCCGTTCTGTTCCCCTCTCACCACCGCGGGCCCACTGGACAAACGTACTGTGTTTCTTTCTTTATTTAGTGAAATGGACAGAGAATGCCCGGCAGGGGTGAGGGACTAAGGAAAAAAAAACCCTCTGTTACCTGGGCAAGGGGTGAGAGAGGGTGTGCACACACGTTGTCTAAGTGCATGCGTGTACCTGTGTACACACATGAGATCCAGGCCGTGGAAGACCTGCCAGGACACGAGAATTTTATTTTATAACAACAACTCCATGAAGGGACTGAGGCAGGAGCTCGTGTAATTGGGTTTGTGTTGCAGTCACAGTAGGTGTGAGAAGTGAGACGGGGAACCTGGTGGCAGGAGGTAACGGAGGTGTCACACAGTCACTCGGCGTGAGCATGAGAGGAGGACCACATGAAGACTCAAGCTGGGTCCCTGTCTGACCCTTACAAGAGGCGAATGCAATCTATAATCTGCACTAGATTTATTCTGTATACTGTAAATACAAAAAATAGCGAATGCAGTCAAAGGACAGCCTCTATGCACTGTGCCCTGCAGTCACTGACACAGATACCCCCACTGAGACTGAGTATCTCCCCTTCCCGCCACCAGCCACGCTGGGCACAGCTGCCCATCCAAGTGCCCCCGCTAGGGGAGCCCGTTGGGTTAGCATCTGAACCCCGAAGTGAAACTTTCAGACACTGCCGTACATGGTAGCTTTGGTTGTGAAGAAAGAGAAAAGCTGAACTAGCTACTCAGTCTCTGGTAGCACAGAAGAGCCGATGCTTTAAATTGGCTTCGTTGGAAATACCGACACTTGTGCAGTTCCTGTTTACCTTCTGCGACCAAGACCGAGTAAACAGAGGACAGTGACAAGTCAGACAAGCTGAGACACTAGCAAAGGCAAAGCCCTCGGATTTAAGAGAGATGAAGGATAATTATGTGGTACCTACTCCCGGAGTCAGCCCAGGCCTCAAACGCAGGGGCTGCGGGAGATCAGAGCTTCTCAGCCCGGATGCAGGTCAGACTCGCCGGGGCAGACACAAACTGTCCCGTCTCGGCCCCGACCCCTGAGGCGCTGATGTAACGGTGGATGGCATAAACCACAGACACAAAGAAGACTGGACGGGAGCGCAAGGATTTGCTGAATCCTCAGTCCATTGTCATGGGCCTGGTCTCTGTGTAGTTTGTGACTAGGATGCTGTGAGGGAGAGTGGCAGCCGGAGCAAGACCAGAGCGCAACCCCAGCCTGCCTGTCTGCCGAGACTGGCCCTACGGCCACCGTCCGAGACTGGCCTTCTCTACAAATGGAAAGCGTTTTCTCAGTGTAATGTTCTCACTGGAGTCTAGTTTCAGTCTAGCTGAAAGTAACTTCTTAAAAAGCAAAGCGTACAATGACATTTCTTGTTCATATCAA
This sequence comes from Lasiurus borealis, assembly GCA_004026805.1. Lineage (NCBI taxonomy): Eukaryota > Metazoa > Chordata > Mammalia > Chiroptera > Vespertilionidae > Lasiurus > Lasiurus borealis. The sequence goes on along the minus strand of PVJN01036276.1, from coordinate 18,896 downwards.
AGACGTTCTATTGGTATCCTCTCCCCACATCACCCAGGAATATAGAGCAGATAAAAGTGGCGTTCCTAAATCCCACATCTGCGTACAGTCCCGCAGATGCCCGAGTCTGGCCACTCTGCAAACGCACCCTGGGACCTGGCAGCCCTCCCTGTGAGGACAGGGTGCTTCTTGGCTGATTTATATTAGTATTTAGAGTATTTATATTCATGGTCATATTGCAATTCTTAAAATGTCTAATCACAATCTAGGAAGTAGATATTTTTCCTTAATAGCCATGTTCTTGATATCTGAAATTTACGGAAATATAAGTAGCTGGGACCGGGGCGTTGTAAGAAAACACTGAGGCAATAAGGCTGAGGACATCCTGGATCTGGAGACAGTCTGTGCGCTCTTTCTTCCGGCCTGAAGGTCAGAGCAGGAAGAGCCAAACACATTTAAGAAATTATCTTGAGAGATTATCAGTGGGTGACTAGACACAAATACCTAAGGACAGTTCCCTAATGTACAGGAGTCTTATTTATTTGTTTAGAGAACAGTTTGTTGACTTTTAGAGAGGAAGGGAGAAGAGAGAAACATCAAAGTCAGCATTAACATTGGCTGGCTGCCTCCTACACGCCCCCTTCGGGGGATGGAGTCTGCAACCCGGGCATGTGCCTTGAGCAGGAATCCAACCAGCAACTTCTAGGTGCGCAGGATGCTGTCCAAACAACTGAGCCGCCCAGCCAGGCTGAACATGAGTTTTGAAGTGTGTGCAAGGCAAGCCCACTTGCTTGTCGGACACTGGAGACGTACAGGGTGATGAACATCAAGTCCCGTGAGAGAAGGGGATACTCCTTACAGCGGTGTCCTCATGCCCTGTGTGGCTCCCCAAGGAAAAGGGGCGCCCGGTGAGATGCTGGGTAAGCAGCCCCCGTGAGTGACAGGCACCAGCGGTCCAGGAAGCCATTCCGGCGTGCGCCGCTTCTCACACGAGATCGGGAAGGAAGGCTGTGGGCTGAGCAGAAGCAAATCCAGATCCCCCGTGGCCCAGCGGCAGTGGCCTCTGCTTCCACAATTCCTGGGGCTTCCTTCGGGCTTTTCTCCTAGATCCTCGTCCCTTGCCGTCCGGACTCTCTGACGAAGCCTCTTCTCCTGGATGGGGAGCTGGTCACTGCCGTCCTGGACTAACCATGGGCGGCAGGCTCTGGCGCCTTCTCTCCCCAAGCCTAGTGCCTACGTCCCGACACTGCCAGGGGAAGGACGGAGAGCTGTGTCTCCTGGCATTATGGGAAGAAAATGGGGAAGAAGGAGAGAACTGGTAAGGACTGAGTCCCTACCTACTGATAGGCTACTCCTTCCCGACAGGTTGTACTCCGTGAAGAAACACCTTCCTGGGAAGACAGAGGTGGGTTCGTGAGGGTCAAGGAGGAACTTTCCAGACTGGCACAGAATGTCAAGAGAAAAGAGGCTCCGAGAACTGGCACCTGAACTCAAACAAGCAAAAACCCCAACATCCGTAAGACGTTTCCAAGCCAAAGCCAAGCGAGATAAACACAGGTCTTTCCTTCCTGCTGGCCTGCAGCGGGGAGTCCGGAAGTGAACGCACCACGGGAAGGCCCTCGAGAGCCAGCGTCCAGAGCCCGCGCCTGCAGCATGCGCGGTGCTCCAGGCTCCCCTGGGGAACTGGTCAGCTTCGAAAGAAAAGCTGGGCTTTATTTCCAACCCGGATCCAAGGGTTTGGATGTGTTATGCAACGTGGGAGACACTCGGGCAGTGGGCCAGTGGGCAGCCCAGCCCAGATCTGCACTTGACCTCCTGTCCTTCTCTCCACTCATGGACAGCTTTGCCGGAAAGGAAAGCAGACACCTTGGCGTTTGGTCAGACTCTGAACATTCCGTCTTTTCCTTCGGGTCCCTGAAGAAATAAAGGCTGAATTCTTGTCGTTTCTTCCTGAGGTGACAGGCGGGTCCTCTGCAGGCTCGAGGGTCTGGAACAGGACTGGGCCTGTCACTCCAGAGGCAGCCGGTCGGCAGCTCCCTGTCGCTCAAGGCCGTGACTGACCTCCCCGGCCAGAGAGAGGATGGGACAGGGCAGGTCATGATGTGTGGAAAGAGGACACAGATGAAGGACACAGATGACACACGGCGGAATGCTCCAAAATTAGCAGCGCGGGAACTGCGAAGGGCGGGCTGCATGGTCTCCTCTTAGGAAGGGAAAACAGACTGCATGGCCTCCAAATCTAGAAAAACCGGCCATTTGCCAATATTGCAGGAAAGTGAAGACGGTGGCATAATAGGGGTCAAAGCACACAAACTCTACCCATTCTGCACTATTTTAGAAGCTATAGACCGACGTTTCTTAAAACGGGCTTGAAGTCTCAAATGAGCTTTTTGCTAAGATGAAAGGTTAAACCAGCATGGTCCAACAGACACACAGTGCAAAGTTCATATATAGTTTAAATTTTTCTAGTAGCCGTAACGTAAATGAGAAAAAGAAACGGGTGGGATTAATTTGAATAACACATTGTGTTTAACCCGCTCTATGAAATACATTATCATTGCAACACCTAACGGATATAAAATAGATATAAAATAGTTACACATTCTTTTCTCAGATGGGTTTTGAAACCTGGTGTGTATTTTACACCTGTAGGTCACCTCAACCCAGAGCAGCCCAACTGCCACACTGGCCAGCACCATGGAAGGACCATCTGCAGAATAATAACGGGTCCCTGTCTGACTTAACAGCAGCAGAGGCAGTCAGAGGATGCCTCTATGCATGTGCCCTGCAGAAAGCAGGTGATGCTACTGCTTGGTCACTGACCCAGACAACCCCACTGTCACTGAGCATCTCCCCCTCCGATCACCACCAACTCTTCCACGTGGACGCAGAGACGCAGACCCACTCCTCCCTAGCAGCTGCTTCTGATCCACCGAGACCCCCCTGGGAAAGCAATCCTGCTAGTTACCTGCTAGCTACACAGGAGCCTCTGCAGGTACACCTGAAACTACCACAAAGTAATAGGGAATGTGCACTATAACTGAGAAATAATGCATCGCTCAATAATGGGAAATGATGTTTTGTTCAAATGCTCTTGTTTTTTGGTTAAAAGTGCTCCTTTGGCCCTGCCAGTGTGGCTCTGCAGTTGAGCACTGGTCGACCTATGAACCAGGAGGTCATGGTTCCATTTCCTGGGTTGCTGGCTTGAACCCCTATGAGGGGCGTGCAGGAGGCAGCCAATCAATGATTTTTCTCACCATCGATGTTTCTCTCTCTCCCTCTCCCTACCTCTCTGCAATCAGTACACATACATTTTAAAAAGTAAAAAATGAAAGTGCTCCTTTCCAAAGCCGCGTCCTTGCTCGTCACTGTTGCCTCTCTCGGGCCAGCTCCCCGCCCGCTCTGTGCAGGCAGCCAGGGACGGAGCCGTCTGGAGACAAAGCTGTAAAGATGGCCCGGTGAACCGCCTGCGTGCCTGACTTTCTGGCATTTCACACCAACACAATAAAGAGCCCGGAGCGTGAAAAGCTGATAAGGAGATGCTGTTTCACACGGCCTGCCCGGCCTGCCCGAGAACAAGGCCTGCTCTGTGCTCCCCGTTTGCAGGTGACACTGGCCCCGCAGGAACCACGCTCCTCCTTCCCTGAACTGGCATCTCATTACACGGCCGTGGGAAAGGAGGCGACCGTGCCTCACCTCTGAGTACCCGGTGGCACCGTCATGTCCACCGCAGCTGCTGATGGAGCACAGCGGCCCAGAGACCCAGCGGGAACGGCCCGGAGCACGCCCAGCGAGGAGTCCTGCCTATTTATTCCCCGGCTGCACGGAAGCGGGGACAGGAGCGCGGCGCACGCCCAGGGGCGCCGCCACCCGGGCGGCGGGTCCTACCTTTGTGGTTGAAGATGCCCTCCATCTCCATGCTGCTCCGCGAGTGCGCGATGCACAGCGAGCCGCAGGGCACCAGGCCTTCCGCCGCGGGGGACCGGTCGGTGGTCCGCACCAGGCACCAGTCGGGCTTGTCGTGGGGCCGCTCCAGCACCTCCACCGTCTGGCCGCGGCGGATGGTCAGCTCGGTGCTGTTGCAGGCGGTGAAGTCGTGGATCACCACCGTCAGCTCGCAGCCGCCGGAGAGCTGGGGAGGGAGAGGGGACCGGTCAGCGAGCCGGACACTGGCTCCATGCAGGCTGTGAACCTCCGAGAACTCCCCCCGCCACGCCCCCCCCCCAACCCCAACGCTGGGTCAGTAACAGCAGGAACCACCCGAGGGGCAGGTCTCCTGTTTCGAGGTCCCTAATTCTCCCTGGGAACCACGTGGCAGTCATTCACTGCATCCTGTTCTAACGTTCTAAGTATGATCATGGTTTTCTGAGCGTTTCCTGGTAAGAATCTGACTTGATGTTTCACGTGCATCCAAACCTCCTTGTGTCCGAGACGTTATTCTCCTAAGTGCCACACGCTGATAGTGAGCTTCGGGCAACTCATCAACACTGTGCCTGAAGGCCACTGGGGGGGGGTTACTGCGACACGTGGTGACAAAATGGGGAGTTTGTTCCCATCTGGTATGTGGGCAGGGAGACCGGAAGAGGATGGGGCTCAAGATCCCAAACCCAGGGCAAGGCAGCCTTTCTCCCCAAAACCCTGCGGACACGCCTAGTGGGCATTCCGGAGCCTCTGCCGCCTGCCCGAAGCCTCTGCAGGCCCTCTCCCCCCGCCAGCTTCATGCTCTGGGGGCGCTGGCTCCTTTCCCACATGCCACGCATTTTCTGCTGAAATTCCTTCCCTTCTCTCCTCTCACTGAGCTCACCCCCATTTCCTGCCTGACGCCCGGGCCAGTGAAGCCCAACACACACTCCATCACGACACCACCACCGGATCTCCCCTGGGAAGCAGGTGCACGGCCTTCCCATGATCCTCCACCGCCCGGGGCCTCTGCCACGTCTCCCTTAGATTGCCCGCTCCTTGGAGACAGCTCACATCCGGGCTCACTAACGCCCCTCCCCCCAGGACCAGTTCCCATCCTCGGACTGTCCCCTCTGGGCCTTAAGCCAGGCGGCCATGCCTGTCTATTCACTATTCACCTGTGTGGGTTCCTGAACCCCACTCTATGCCGATTACTCCCGAGCAGGCACCCAGACACGTGGTCTAGGGCATTATTCCCCACCCTGGTCCCAGTCTGCTTCTCTTGTGTTCCCTCTGGGTCGCGTTCTTGCCATCAGTCACCTGAGCTACTAAGCGCTCACACTCTCTCCCTCTCCAGATGCCGTGGCACGGTCTGCAGGATGGCTTCCCGCTGCCGCCTTCCTCTGCACGTCCACCCGGCACACTCGCTGGCTCCCTGCAGCACCCGCCGGGCTGTCCCAGCACCACTGCCAGGTCCCAGTTTACCACGGGAGGCTGCCATTCAAACACGCCTCGTATTCATGAGCCTCGGCTCACAGTCCTCAGCACGGGATCAGGTTCCGCCCAGCCCATCCCCACGACCCCTGCTGCTTAGAGCTTCCCGTCCGTCTCTGAGATGTCACTCCTGACATCAATCTCTGGGATGTCTACCATCCTTGGCCTTTTTTAAATAAGCAAATCATGACTCTCAATTCTGAAACGAGTCACGGCTTGGGTTATATGTGTGTCACTCTTCTGTGGACTGTCCATGTTCTGCCCGGGGCTGGGAGACTGGGCCTGCCTCTGCCACCGCTGAGCCCCTGGCCAGCCTCGGCAGGCACCGGGCTTGTGCGAGGAAGCAGTCGGTGGGTCTCTGAAGGCTGCCTGCATAGCGCCCGCCTCCAGCAAACGGGCACACATGTGCTGACGTGGTGGGTGTGTGGAGACCAACTGAGGAACTTGTATGCATACATGCATAACCCATGGACACAGACTCCAGTGTGCTGAAGGCCTGAGGTGGGGGGCGAGGGCGGGCTAAAAGCGATCCACCAGGAGGAGGGGGCGAGAGGGAGAGGAAGAAGGCACTGTATTTGGAAAACAAAACGAAGCACCGTTTCCCTCTGTGACTTTAGGAGCTACGTCTGCTGTGTTTAACCCGAGACCTGCCCGGTCTTCCCAAGGACATCAGCACAGAGAAGGTGGAGGACAGAAGAGGAGACAGCTGGGCGGCGGGAGCGGAGCAAGGAATTGGGGGAGGGGGGTCTCCTGTGGGGGACATGCTTGTCCAGAGAGGCCAGTGGGCACAGTCCACTGGGAACCCACCCCCGGCTCAGGCTCACAGCTGGCAGGGTCCTTGGGCCCCGGGCCAGGCCGAAGACCGCGCCTGCCAGCCCTGCCCTGCCCCGCGCTACTCACTCCCCTCTGGTGGAACAGCCTGTCTTTCCAGAGAAAGTTTAGATTATTTAGAATAAGAAACACATGTCCATCGGACAACCGCAGAAACCAACGCAAAACAAACTCTTCTTAATAAAGCGCAGATATGGACACAATGGACCGTCTTTGCGAGGCCACAGAGGGAGTTCTCCACCGAGGTTTAATCGCCTTCTACATGTTGCAAATTGCTCTGTGGGAAAACCCTGCAGCCCCTACACATTTCTCTGCAAACAGCCAAGGACCGGACGGTGGAAGGGAAAGGCGGAGGCCCGGCCCGGAGAAGTGATTTCCTGTAAAGCCCACGTGCTGGAAGCGGTTAATCCCTGTAGCGAAAAGGAGGAATGTTCCCAGTTCCAGGGAGAGCGTGAGCCTTGAACTAGCTGGATATGGGGTCCCGCTTGCCACGGCCCCACAGGATCTGCATGTCCCACAGACCCTGCTCAGAGCCCCTCAGACGGGCCTGTCCCGCTGTCCTGTCACTGGTCCACCCCCAGCCTGGGAAACGCCACCTGGAGACACACAGCACCTCATCACTAGTCCCGGCCGGTTTCACCCAGCGTCTCATTAATTTTTCAGAGAGCTCAGAGCCACATGCAGCAATCAGCGGGTGGGGTGGGGGGGGAGTGGGAAGGGAGCGGAGGGCTGCCCAGGGAAAATTAAGCTAAACCTTATTTCTGGCACTGGTTTTCTTAGCCCCTCACAGAGTAATCAAAAACTATTGGAAACATCTGTGTACTTGACAGAGCATGAGAAATAAAAGTCAAACCTGTTCCGACCAAGGATTGCATACTTACTGAGTTAAAATTCCTTTTCAAAGGCTGGAGGGAACTTAGGAACAAAATTTACTAGCAGAAGACTGCAAAGAGTGCTAAAATCGCCATTAAATATATATCTATCTTCTCGGCTTTGCCCCTCGGAATCAACGGGCTTTTCCATAAAAGAATCCTGCATGAATCTTTAAGGGGAGGATTAAGTGCATGTTTTCTAGTTCAGAGAAAAGACATCTGTGGATCTGTGTCTCAATGTTCCCATTTGAACATTTTAAACTTCTGATTATAAAACCTCTCTTTAAAACCAGGTTTGCAGTTTTAAAAAACAACACTTTTTCCCCCCTTTTTGTATAAAAGAGTTAAAGTAACTCTGGAGTTTATACAAAACAAAAAAAGTTAGAAAAAGGTCAGATAATATATTCTAACATCATTAAGTTTGGCTGAGGTCTTATTTGCTTTCAATGACATTCCTACCCTCAGTGACCCAGCTTCATTGCTATGCTGAGTTGTCATTCCATTTATCCAGTTAAAATTCACTTTTCCTTTCCAACCATGCCTTGTGAAAGTTTTTACAGTATCTTCTTTACTTCTGTGTATTTTATGGACTTCTGTCATGGGCTCCCAACCACATACATGCATTTAGTTTAGGATTGCGAGTTATGAAAATCTCAATTTCCATGGCTCACATTAACTCCTGTGACATTCACACCAGAAGGCAGATTTTTGGAAAAAGATACAAAAAAACTTTCTGCTTTCACTTTTTAAAAAATCAGTGTGGGGACTAAAAAGTACAATAGTAAACGGCCTTCACCAGACCAGGGACAGCACCAAAGCTCCTCTAGACCACCCTGTGTCCCTTTACCCGGCTGCCACGGGGAATGCCAACGACTCAGATGCCCAGACAATCTGCAGAGTCAAACCCGGTCCCTTTGCCCGAATCCCCCCAGAATGGCTGAAAGTGAACACGTTGCTGCGTTTCACACAAAGAATGAAATACTCCTCTTTGGCCGCAGGCACGTGAGCCTTCAACAATCAGCTCTCAAAGGAGAGTCCCGCTTTATGTTTCCTGGAGGAACCACGTGAACCCACCCCATGCAGTGAGTCCAACAGACCCTCGGAGGGGGTTTCTGACTCCATCGTCCCTCCCTGCCCTGTGCGAGAGGCAAAACTGCCGCGAGGCAGCCTGACGTGACTAAAACATACAGCTCTCAGGAGACAGGCAAACACCTGGCTGGAATGGCCGCGCCTCGGCAGTTCTGGGGCCCGTTCTGCCAGAGGAAGAGGGGCTTTCCTACGGCCAGGCGATGCCGAAGCCCCTCTGCAAGTGATCTGCTCCAGGACCCAGATCGACTGCAGGTGGGTGTCTGGCCAGCTCTCTGAGAGCAAGGCAAACGAAAAGGAGGAATGTGTCTAATAAAAGCCACCTTCCCCACAGAACAAAGGGCATCAATTCTGGTGAACAATCACATCTTACAGCCCAATACGGTCCGTCCTTCAGAAACCTCACCAAGGCCTACGGTTTCGTGGGGTTTCACAGGGAACAGAAGACCAGAGTGTTGTGTGGTTGAGGGGGCTAGGGAGACACCTCCATGACTGGTGACGGTTACGAGGGAAAGGCAACCATTGGGGGCCAGAACGACATCCTAAAAAAATGAGTCGCCCCGCCCGGTCTCACCCACCCGCGCTCTCGGTGGGCAACCTCATGGAGGCTCAGCTCAGCAGCAGCCCTCTCCTCCCCCAACCCCATGGCCAGGCTCACAGAGTGTTCACCAAAATCTGTCTCGGTGTCCCCAAGGGGCTGACTGTGATCATCTCTCACATATTGGAGTTACATGAAGAAATCTGTGAGAACTGAAAAACAGTTGAGATACATTTTATATTTCTTAATTACCCCCCCACAAAAAAAAAACAAATCCGTCCTTTTGGGGGGATTCGGGCAAAGGGACCGGGTTTGACTCTGCAGTTAGTCTGTGTATCTGAGTCGTTGGCGTTCCCCGTGGCAGCCGGGTAAAGGGACACAGGGTGGTCTAGAGGAGGTTTGGTGCTGTCCCCACATTGATTTTTAAAATATATATATATATATTTAAAAAATATATATTTTATTTATTTTTTACAGAGAGGAAGGGAGAGGGACAGAGAGCCAGAAACATCGATGAGAGAGAGAGAGACATGGATCAGCTGCAACCAAGGCACATGCCCCTGACCAGAATCGAACCTGGGACCCCCCAGTCCGCAGACCGATGCTCCATCCACATTGATTTTTCGTCCACATTGGATTTTTTAGTGGTGAAAGCAGAAAGATTTTTTTTTCCCCAAAAAAATCTGTCTTCTGGTGTGAATGTCACGGGAGTTAATGTGAGCCATGGAAATTGAGATTTTCATAACTTGCAATCCTAAACTAAATGCATGTATGTGGTTGGGAGCCCATGACAGAAGTCCATAAAATACACAGAAGTAAAGAAGATACTGTAAAAACTTTCACAAGGCATGGCTGGAAAGGAAAAGTGAATTTTAACTGGATAAATGGAATGACAACTCAGCATAGCAATGAAGCTGGGTCCCTGAGAGTAGGAATGTCATTGAAAGCAAATAAGACCTCAGCCAAACTTAATGATGTTTTCAAAAGCAGGAACTTACCATACCCAACATTTTATCCAGGAAATAAGTGAATATGGCACTGAGGGACATTAATCCTCTATCTTTACCAAGGCGATCGATCACACATTGGTTTTCTGACGTGAAAACAATTCTTGGAGGGCTTTCTTGACTGTGACATACAGGAGGTGGAATGGAAAATGAGATGCAAGGACGTTACACTGAAAAGCTACAACCAAAGATGCAAACTCCAAATGTGAAGAGTTAAGCAAATCAGAGAGCTCGGCCATTATGCACCGGGTGTCGAGGGTCCCTCACTCTGAACGCCCAGAGAGAAACCCAGCAGGTACTGAGGCTCTTCTGGAATGAGGGCGGGGAGGAAGGAGGCAGCAGCAGCCCCCGGCTTCCGAGGGCACCAGGCCCTGGAAAATAAAAACTCCTTAGGACAATTTAACGTTTCCTGAGTGAGCATGCCAACCTCTACCCAGAGAAGTTAACCTGGAATGTCTCTCTGTCGGGAACAAAGAGACACCAGCCTGAAGAATTGAGATCCGAGAGCCAGTTAACCAGCTGCTGGGCCCTCCCTACGCGGAAGGAGAGCCGGAATAAGCCACCGGCCTCCAGTCTGAGTCAACAGTAACTCTGGTCAGTGGTAAAAATCTACATTCAAAATAGTTCTCAATGCGCCAGTATTCTTATAAACACGCCGCTACATGTCTGCCCAACCTTTATATTTAAAAATTATCTTTTTTTTTTTTCAGTTGAGGCATTCTACTTTAGCATGAGGGATTTTGTTTTTCTGATTGAGTACCTATGATTATCGAAGATTACATTCATTTTGTGGTTTTATAAGAGCACTTAAAAACGGGTTAAAAATTACAAAAACCCACAGTCACTTAGAAAAACAGAAAACAAAGATTAGCCAAAGGAGAAACCTAACAACAGGAGCAGTCTATCACCTGGCTGCCAGGGGCGGACGGGCTGTGTTCTGTTCATTCCTGTGCTAGAGCATCTGTCCTGGCTGGAGTACCTGTTCTGTGCTGGAGCACCTATTTTGGCTGGAGCACCTGTCCTGTGCTAGAGCATCTGTCCTGGCTGGAGTACCTGTTCTGTGCTGGAGCACCTATTTTGGCTGGAGCATCTGTCTTGGCTGGAGCACCTGCCCTGTGCTGGAGCACCTGTCCTGGCTGGAGCACCTGTCCTGGCTGGAGCACCTGTCCTGGCTGGAGCACCTGTCCTGGCTAGAGCATCTGTCCTGGCTGGAGTACCTGTTCTTTGCTGGAGCACCTATTTTGGCTGGAGCATCTGTCCTGGCTGGAGTACCTGTTCTTTGCTGGAGCACCTATTTTGGCTGGAGCATCTGTCCTGGCTGGAGCACCTGTCTTGTGTTGGAGCATCTGTTCTGGCTGTTCTAGATGGAGCACCTGTCCTGGCTGGAGCACCTCTCTTGGCTGGAGCACCTGTCCTGTCCTAGAGCATCTGTTCTGGCTGAAGCATCTATTCTGGCTGGAGCACCTGTCCTGTCCTAGAGCATCTGTTCTGGCTGAAGCATCTATTCTGGCTGGAGCACCTGTCCTGTCCTAGAGCATCTGTTCTGGCTGAAGCATCTATTCTGGCTGGAGCACCTGTCCTGTCCTAGAGCATCTGTTCTGGCTGAAGCATCTATTCTGGCTGGAGCACCTGTCCTGGCTGGCCCATGGGGTGATCCACAGGAATTTATGAATGAATGTAGCTACCTTATGAATAGTATGAAGTAACTTTACATGCCCGTGGCTACAATGCAGCCAATTTGGCAAGATCAAAGGAGTAGCTTGAAAAATGTTTTAATCAAACATTTGCTTAAAGTTTTCATCTCTTTTTCAGTGACTGCCCTTTCGATAAATACGTGGCCAGTATTCTGTTGTTGAGACACCAGAATGAGTAAGTCCAGGTCCTAAGGCTGAGCAGTTTATCCTTAGGACAGCTTCGAGCTCCTAACGAACAAAACTGCCTTCTGAACCCCTGCCATCAGGAGTGCCCAAGTAAGAGGAGAGAGAGGCTGGCACAGACAGTAATCTGCAAAGCCAGTCCTGACGCCAACAGCCCATGCAGAGGGCGGAGGGAGCAATTTTAAAGTGAAGACACAGCAACTGCTGGTATTTATTCGGTGCCCAGTACATGCTGGGCGAGGTTCTAAACCCACCACCCACTTTTCCCGGTGATGCTCAGAGCCTGTGAGGTAACACTGTCCCATTCACAGAGAGGAAACAGGGCACAGAGAGGTGGAGCAGCTTGCCCAGGGCCAGCGGCTGCTGAGAAGCCGAGGCCAGGCTGGTGCGTGCTTCCTGCTCTCAGCCACCAGCTACTGGATGTTAAGTGCTCCTAGGAACGACAGTCAGTCCTCACTCACTCGCTGGCAGGCTGTGACTTTAAGTGAAACGGGGCATAATGAGACCACGTTACCACAGGTTAACGGTGATAAACAAGAGCGAGGGTCCTACGATATCCCCGCGGCCTTATAACTGAGCGACTAAGCTCTGAGCAGAGGAGGCTGAGGGTGTCCAGAGTATTCCGCCCGAGGAGATAAAAACTGTGTCACCCCGTAGAAAGGCTCTGAGTTAATGACTCCATGTCACGCCTGCGTGGGGCAAGCCTACAGGGGGTGCTGGGAGGCTGGGCGCCCTGGCAAGGCTGGCAGTGAGCCGAGCGCCTCCTCTGGGCACAGGTGCCCCATTGCTTCCGGCACCCTCGGCCACAGGAGAGCGGGCTGAGCAGAGAACCGGGGCTCCCCTGCGCTCCTGTCTGTGCCGTGTGCTCGGGGATGCAGGCTGGGTGACGGAGGGGCAGTTTCCTTTCTCAGACACGTGAATCCGCCACATTTGAAGACGGACTGGCGTTAGCCGCTTTTTACACGATCTCAGCACTGCCCTTCCCGCAAACCCAGCCCAGTGCCTGTGGTGCAGAAGGTCACTTCACAGAGAACGTCGCTTGCTTTTTTAAGCTACATGAGACCTCAGGTCCCCAGCACCGTGTGATCGCTGTAGTAAGAGGAACTGAAAGCATTATACTTCCAGATCTGTGGATTATATTCCTATTATAATACGCTCCGGACGGTTCAGGGCAAGTATCAGTCTGCACTGGATTTCTCCTGCAGCTCCCCATACACACCTCATCTCGATTTATGTTCAGCTTGACCCCAAGATGCTCTGTTCTATAGCCGCCTGTGTTTGGACCCATGTTTTCTGAGAATTTTTAAAATGCTACTTTTTATACTAAAAAAATAGTTACTTCACATTCGGCTCTAGTATGAAATAAAGAGGTCTTGAGACCAATGGGTAATGAAACCCACACTCCGTTTCTGGCACTGGTGCCGCAGTGCTGGGTGGCCTGCGGGTCAGCTGGCCTCTGCTGCCACTTCCTCGCCGCCCAGGCTGGCTGAGCACGCTCCTCCCTGCCTCCCGGGACACACTCGGGACCAGTGAGATAAGGGTCTGGCAGGCACTTGATTTCTTTGGAACCGAAAGGCTATTTTCATAAGATCCTTTTTATCAGCCTAAGTACTACGACTATGGGCAAGCGTCGGTGCCAGACTCACTTGTGGGACAGAGAGAGGGTGTCTTTTAAAACGGGTGTTTCCGGAGAAGGGAACGTGCCCGTGGGGGCATGTGGTTTGTATCTCTGAGCAGCCCACTCAGCGGTTCTGAATTCTGACAGCGCTCCCTGGAAAGAGGGTGTCTCCGGGCGCACCCCCTTGAACAGAGACTCCTCCCAAAGCCTCCTGCGCCCCATCGGAGGATTACACAGCCCTGGCAGGTAACTCTCACTCACGGATTCTCCAAGGGGCTGAGTCAAAAACATCCCCCCACCCAGTCTCTGAAATGGAACCAAATTCCATGATAACAGCTAACTCACAACAGACAAGATGAATTAAAGTCAGAGGCAGAATATGGTTAAGTAATTTCCCTTGTCGGAGCTGTCTGCCCGGGTCCTCGGAGGCCGTTTAGACTTGAAAAATGAATGGTGGGAAGGACCTCGAAGACATATGAAAAGTTACTGCCCTGGAGGGAGAGGGAGGGGGAGGGCGGGTGCTGGTGCAGCCAAGTTCGGGGAAACTGCATTTTGCAAAACGGCTCGGGAAGGAATGCGCTTCCCTGCTTTGCAGAACGCTTTCTCCTGAGTCATCTGCTGACCCGAAATGCTCCGCCAGAGGTGTCAGAAAGGGACGGCGGCAAGAAAGCCCCCAGCAGGGGACACAAGTGCCGGCCTGTGGAGGGAACACGCGCATCTCCTTCTAAAGCCTCGTGGGTGTGTTCTCTCCAAACCCCAAAGTCTGACTTTAAGCCTCACGTGCTGTTCATTCGCGTCCCACGTGTAGATCCAAGAACTGATCCTTGCAATTCTATAATCTGGGGGAGCCCTTTCATCCTTTTTCACATTTTTGAGGCCAAAAGGACCTGTGGTCTCATGAGGGGTGTTAGGAACTAGTGCCACGCCCACTCAAGACACCTCAGTCCTGAGCGTCATTCCTGCAGGCCGGTAGGAACCAGGGGAGTGTTTGGCTGGGTGCTGCTGAGTGACAGGCTTTGCCTCAGCTTCCCCAGGGCAGGGGAGGTGGGCGGGGTGCCTTCACAGAAGTGGGCCTGTCAGGTCACAGAGCTACACAAGGAAGCGCAGAGAAAGCACATTGGATGAGAAAATCAGAAATGGGTAAATTAACTAAAATATTTTATAGGCAGTTCTTTAAATATTCAAATCCAGGGAGAATGATCAATTTCTGCAAACCTACACTTTTTTCGTCGTGGCTTATTCTTCCTGTTTCATTGGTTGCTAACAGAATTTGCTGTGAATGGCATCAGCCCTTAAGGATGATGCCTGCTTTTTCTAGTGGAGTTGTTCAGGCTTGGTTCCAAGTTCACATAAGCCTTTTAAGCCATAACAGATCCGAAGCAGAGCTAGTAATGTGATTCCTGACTCCAGGATAGAGCCTCATTTCTGTGTGTACCCCACTGTGGACTCGTTGGCCATGCCTCCAGGGACCAGGAATGTATTGAGATGCTAGCTCTCGAGTTCTCTAAGGTGAGAAGGCACCTCGGAGCCTTTCTACATCCAGGGGGCGTTTCCAGACTCCCACCTCACCCATCCTATATAATAAAAGCCTAATATGCTAAGTGTCCAATCTTCCATTCAACCAATCAAAGTGTAATATGCTAATGATATGCTAAGGTCACTCAACTAATCGCTATGATGTTCACTGACCACCAGGGGGGCAGAAAGTTGGTTGACCAGTCGCTATGACTGGCACTGACCACCAGGAGGCAGATACTCTGACTGGTAGGTTGGGTTGCTGCTGGGGTCTGGCAGATCGGGACTGAGTGAGATGGGCTGGACATGCCCTGGAGCCTCCCCACAGCCCCTACCCCCAGCTGGCCCCGCTCCCAATGGGTCCCCATTGAGGGAGGGTTCAGCTGGGCCCTACCTGTGCACAAATTCATACACTGGGCCTCTAGTCTATAATAATAAAAGAGTAATATGCTAATTAGACTGGACATCTTCCAGACGTCATTCCGGACATCCTTCCTGACGAAGCTGGGGCTGGAGGGAGCCAGCCAGGGTCCCAGGTGCCCGCTGGCGGCCAAAGGAGGGAAACCTGGGTCCCAGAGGGAAGCTGGTGCTGACAGCCGGGGGGAAGGAAGGCCCACTCTTTACCCTTCACGGGTTTTCGTGCACTGGGCCTCTAGTTTATACATAAACCCCACGAAGAGACAGAGCCAGCCTTTCTTCTTGGAGAAACCTCCAGAAAAGTCTTAACACACCTTCCAAAAGGCAGAACTTTCTGCATTGATTTATCTCACTGGCAATGTCATTCAAATGACTTAAAAAAACAAAAACCTTTAAACTCACTTCTGATAAACCCAGACCGGATCCATGAGAATCTTTGTGGTAAGAAGGTGAATCTGGGGTCTGAGGGGTGATCCTCACCAAGACAAGGCTTTGAGACAGCCTGAACGAAGGGGCCCTTTCCCTCAACTTGAGTGTCTATTAGTTCCAATAGCTATTAAGAATTATTACCATAATTCCTATGCAAACAGAGTATTTAAGTTACTCAATCACCTCAATTAGTATCTTTTTAAAAAAGAAAATAATCAGAATTACTTTCATGAAATGATTCCAGGGTCAAACTTTATTTTCTTAACTCAGCGGCTCTGGGGTGGGGCCGAAGGGAGGGATGCTATTAAGCACTCCAAGCCTGGCCACGTCATTTATCTTACTCCTCATTATTACTCCTGGCAGGAAATATTTGCTGACTTCTCACACACTGAGCTCAGAGTAACATAAAATGAGACATTGCTTTTCTGCCTCACTCCTCATCTTTTAAGCATTTGAAGTTCCAGGACTTACTTTTAAGAGAACTCAAAAAGAAGAGAAAGAAACAACTAATTATTCAAATGAGAAGTATCTTGAAAGTGAAATCATTGTAGAAAAGTTGCATTTTAGAATATACTGACTTATGTCTTGGAAATGACATTTAAATACCATGAGTTCTGTAAAACTTAAGTGAGAAAAGACCGAGGTCTGGGAGGGTAAGGACTGCCACCTGAAATAGCCCGGATAGGGGACTCCCTCTCTGCCATCAATTGTTCCCAAATGAAGTGAAGTCAGGGCACCTCCTTTCTGCGCATGAGCGGGCCCTGGAAACGTGTTACCAACAGCTCCTGCATCTCACGACCCAGACTACGGTCTCACAGCTCGCACCAGGCAGAGAGAACCCAGGAATTCCGAACCCCTATTCCCTGTCTAATAATTTTTGTTATAAAACCTGGCTCAGGTCTAGGAAAGAGCAGACCAGGAGCTCATCCCAGCTGGAACAGACGTGGCTGAGATGAATGTCCCCCACGGGCTCTCCGAGGACACCTGGGCATCGTGTGAGCCCAGAGCCCAGCCTCTCCTGCCATTTATTCTGCAGGCGTTTGGCATCCACAAGCCAGAATCCGGGGACGCTGCCGGCCACCTCTGTGGCCTCTGACACAAATCAGATCTATCTTCCCAGCGGTCGGGGCAGGCGCAGGCCCGGGGCAGGCGCACTTCCTATGTCTGGAAGGCGCCTTAGGGCCAAGGGGAGGGGATTGTGTGCCTGCTTCAACCAGAATAGCTCCACTTTTAAAAGCACCGGGACTCTGTGCCATATTGTTTCAAAATAACAGGTTCTTCTGCTTAATATAAAATGAAAAAGCTTAAACACACTGCGGGGACACCTGAATGAACAGCAAAGCGTTGGGAAGGACAGTGGTTTGTTTGAAGCCTTAAGGTAAACGTCTTCTCTCCCTGAAGCCCCTGTCTCTGCCCTGGTACCCGTGCTGGCACCGCTCCCAGCACAGAGCAGCTGTTGGACAATGTGGATGACCACTGTCACTTACAATGTGGATGACCACCGTCACTTACAATGTGGATGACCACCGTCACTTACAATGTGGATGATCACTGTCACTTACAGGCAGAGCGAGGCTACTTCCCGTGGGGCCAGACTGGCTGCAGCTTACCTTGTCGCTGTCCAGCGTGTTCTGTGATGTCCGGGAGGCGATGGAGATGGTGTCGGGCTGGCTGCTGCCGTCGCCTTGGCTGTCCAGATCCTCTCCGTCCCTGGAGACAGAGGGCGTTTGGAATTCCTGACTCTGCTGCTTTGTGTTCTTACCACGGTAAGGCTCGCCCGTCGGTCATGGGAGAAAGAGTAAACGTGGTTCAAGGGGTGCAGGGCAGTCTTCGCGACTGCTGCTCGCTCCACCCGGGTAACGCGGGCTGATACCCCTGTGCTGAGCCCAGGTTTCCTGCAGGCACTGGGCTAAGTATCTAACACAGATCATTCCACGGAACCCACATAATAAAAAGTAGAGTTGGCGTGATTATCTCCGGGTCAGAACTAAGAAACAGAAACGTGTGGATGTGCACACACGCCTGGACGGACTCACCAGTGGGTGGGATTCGCACACAGCCCTGCACTCACTCTAAGCGGAAGCAGGGCCCTGTCTTGGCGAAGCAATTTCATTGCTAAGAATAAACTATGTTTAAAAACCATATTCCTCCAAATGCCTGAGAAGAACGAATTTGGATAAATATTCCCTTCACCCGGCCTTGTTCCTTCCCTGTTAAGTAAACAAGCTCACCTCCTGCCCTTCTGCCGCGCGGTCGGGGCCGTCTTGGGGATGTGAATGGGCTCCTTGAGGGCGCCTTTCAGGTGGATGGTCCGCTCCTGGATCACCTCCCGGATGTGCTTTATCCAGTCCTGCTTGTTCTCGATGCTGGAGGCCTGGACCGGAGCGAGAAGGCATCAGACCCTGCCCCAGCCACGCAGGCCGCCTCACCGCCAGACCTTCCCATTTTAAACATCGCTTTCCAGCAGAGAAGCAGCCCCTCCTATGTTTAATGTGCCACCAATACACAACCGTAGCTTTGAATGGTTTTTAATCAAAACCATTTTTATTTTTAGCACTTCCGTTATTCCACATCAATGGCTGTTCTAATCACGGATTGCTCGCTGGCCCCAGGAACCTTACAGCAGCCCCGGGAAGGCGTGAAAACACAGCCAGCCCAGAGCAGGGCTGCTCTGAGGCGACTCGGGTCAAGAGGAGCGGTCAGTGGCTGGCGAAGTGTCAGTGGACCCTGAGCCACAGGTCATGGTCCCATCACAGGGCTCAATGGACAGCAGCTGCAGCCGCCACACGTCCGCACCTACCTCTCCCCTCAAGCACTGGGGGACTCGGGCTGCCTTGCCCTCGTGTGAAAGGAGGGACCGTGGCGTGGACACAGAGGTGTGTCAGGTCACACCGCCAGCAGGTGAGGCTGCAGTTCCCAGAGCACACAGCAGAGCCTGCCCCCAGCTTGGCACTCATCGGCCCCTAGCTGTAAATCGACTAAACCGCTAGCATAAACGAGTGTATCCACGTGGTGGACGGACCTGGACTTTATTCTACCTGTGGAGAAGGGTTCTCTGGACCTGGCACGTGGCAGGCCCTCAACAAGCACTGGTGGAATGGACCCACATGGCGTGACTTTGCCCAGATTTTTTTCTCCCACTGTGCCTCAAAGGAGGCGCTGTGTTTTTCCTTTTTACATGTCCTGGGCCTTAGTAACAGTTTTTAATTTCCTTATGGAAAACATCCACCGCCTAGGACATAAACATGATTCCCTGTAAATGATTAGAACAATCGTCAGTGGGATTGGGGATGAGATCACAAAGGGAGGGGGACGCGCCATGAGGACATGGTG
>PVJN01036275.1:0-21567 GCA_004026805.1 Lasiurus borealis | reverse complement strand
TCCCTTGTAGGTAATGAACTGTTTTTCTCTTGCTGCTTTTAATATTCTCTCTTTGTCTTTTGCTCTTGGTATTTTAATTATGATGTGTCTTGGTGTAGTCCTCTTTGGATTCCTTTTATTTGGGGTTCTGTGTGCTTCCTGGACTTGTAAGTCTATTTCTTTTACCAGATGTGGGAAGTTTTCAGTCATTATTTCTTTATATAGGTTTTCAGTATCTTGCTCTCTCTCTTCTTCTGGCACCCCCACAATTCTGATGTTGGTACGCTTGAAGCTGTCCTAGAGGCTCCTTACATTATCTTCACATTTTTGGATTCTTTTTTTTAAAATCTTTATTATTCAGATTATTACATTTGTTTCTCTTTTTTCCCCTCCATAGCTCCCCTCCACCCAGCTCCCACTCCTCCCTGTGTCCTTAGCTCCCTCCCATTGATCTCATCCATAGGTGTATGATTTTTGTCTAGTCTCTCCCTGTACACCCTTCACCCCTTTCACCCTGAGAATTATCAGTCCACTCCCTTTCTGTGCTCCTGAATCGATTATACTCACCAGTTTATTCTGTTGATCAAATTTTTAATTCACTTAACTTTTAGATTCACTTGTTGATAGATATGTATTTGTTGTTCATAATTTTTTGTCTTTTACCTTTTTCTTCTTCCTCTTCTAAAAGAGTACCCTTCAGCATTTCATATAATACTGGTTTGGAGTTGATGAACTCCTTTAGCTTTTTCTTATCTGTGAAGCTCTTTATCTGCCCTTCAATTCTAAATGTTAGCTTTGCTGGGTAGATTATTCTTGGTTGTAGGTTCTTGCTATTCATCACATTGAATATTTCTTGACACTCCCGTCTGGCCTACATCGTTTCTGTTGAGAAATAAGGTGACAATTGTATAGGTGCTCCCTTGTAGGTAATGAACTGTTTTTCTCTTGCTGCTTTTAATATTCTCTCTTTGTCTTTTGCTCTTGGTATTTTAATTATGATGTGTCTTGGTGTGGTCCTCTTTGGATTCCTTTTATATGGGGTTCCGTGTGCTTCCTGGACTTGTAAGTCTATTTCTTTTACCAGATGTGGGAAGTTTTCAGTCATTCTTTCTTTAAATAGGTTTTCAGTATCTTGCTATCTCTCTTCCTCTGGCACCCCCACAATTCTGATGTTGGTACGCTTGAAGGTGTCCCAGAGTCATTACATTATCTTCACATTTTTGGATTCTTTTCTCTTCTTGCTTTTCCAGTTGAGTGTTTTCTGTTTCTTTATATTTCAAATTTTTGACTTGATTCTTGCCTTTCTGTAGTCTGCTGTTAGGGCTCTGTATAAATTTTTTTATTTCAGTCAGTGTCTCTAGTTGGTCCTTTTTCATTTCCTCTTGGGACTCGCTAAATTTATGTATCATCTCTAGCATCTCTAGTTGGTCCTTTTGCATCTCTTCTTGGAACTTGATAAAGTTATCCATCTTTTCTAGCATATTCTTGAAAAACCTTATAAGCGTGGTTTTGAACTCTATATCCAGTCGTTTTTTTTTCCTCCATTTCTTTTGTTTGTGATCTCTCTTCCCTTGTCTTGGCATTTTCACTATGTCGGGGAAACTTCTGTACTTGCAAAACAGCAGAAGCCTCTGTTGAGCTTGGGATGGGTGGAGTCTCAGGGCTTAAGGGACCACCTTGCCTTCCAGTCGGCCCCGCCCTCCACGGCCCTCAAGTCTTACGTGTCTGGGTAATCGCTGGAGCGGTCCTTGTGCACACACCCCCGCCTGCAGTGCCTCTAGACCACTGCCTTTCCAGCTCCCCTGCGCACCAGGACCACAGGAGTCTAGATCTCCAGGGTTTTGCCCGAAACAGGGGCCCAGTGGACTCAGAAGTGGCACAGTTGGGAGGGTCTGTCTCCCGCCCACTTGCGAAAGCCAGCGGCACAATCAGCAATCAGTCCTCCAAGCAGCGCCTTGCACGTGCGGGACAGCCCTCCTATCTTCTGCGACTCCCCTAAATTTCCGTGCACCTCTCCCTTTTCACAGTCCTAACTCCCCCCGTATGAGTTTCGGCTGGATCTGGGGTTTAGTGTCGTAGGATAAGGGGTTCAATGCCGTTGGGAATCTCCGTTTCCCTCCGGCCAGAGAAAGCCAGCCAGTGCTCTCTCAGTGCACGCGTCTCCTTACCTCAGCCTTTTGCAGCTCCTCTGGGTTTCTGTGAGCCCCCCTCTTTCCTTCTAGTTGTACAACTTATACTTGGCCAGCTTCCCTGTGGTTCTGGATGATGTCTGTTCTGTCTTTTAGTTGTAATTTTGAAATTGTTGGGCGAGGCAGCAGTGTAGGCGTTTACCTATGCCACCATCTTGGATTCTCCCCATTTTTGGATTCTTTTTTCTTCTTGCTTTTCCAGTTGAATGTTTTCTGCTTCTTTATATTTCAAATTTTTGACTTGATTCTTGCCATCCTCTAGTCTGCTGTTAGGACTCTCTATAATATTTTTATTTCAGTCAGTGTCTCTAGTATGTCCTTTTTCATCTCCTCTTGGGTCTCACAAAATTTATCCAACTTTTCTAGCATATTCTTGAAAAACCTTATAAGCGTGGTTTTGAACTCTATATCCAGTCGTTTTTTCCCCTCCATTTCTTTTGTTTGTGATCCCTTCCCTTGTCTCAGCATTTTAACTATGTCAGGGAAACTTCTGTGTTGAATTCAGCTTTATGATACCAGACTTGCAAAACTGAAGAAGCCTCTGTTGAGCTTGGGATGGGTGGAGTCTCAGGGCTTAAGGTACCGCTTTGCCTTTCAGTTGTCCCTGCCCTCCACGGCCCCTGAGTCTCATGTGACTGGGTAATCGCTGGAGCGGTCCTTGTGCATGGGCGCTGCAGTGCCTCTAGAGCGCTGCCCCTCCGGCTCCCCTGCGTACCAGGTCCACACAAGACTAGGTCCCCAGGGTTTCACCCAAAACAGGGGCTTAGTGGAGTCAGAAGTGGCACAGTAGGGAGGGTCTGCCTCCTGCCCACTCGCAAAAACCAGCGGCACAATCAGCAATCTGTCCTGTGCGCAGTGCCGTGCGCGCCACCAGGCCTTTGATCTTTTGCGACTCCCCTAAATTTCCGTGCACTTCTCCCTTTTCACAGTCCAAACTCCCCCCTTATGAGTTTCGGCTGGATCTGGGGTTTAGTGTCGTAGGATAAGGGGTTCAATGCCTTTGAGAGTCTCCATTTCCCTCCCACCAGAGAAAGCCAGCCAGGCACTCCGGCACCCGCTCTCTCCACTTGCGCGTCTCCGTACCTCAGCTTTTTGCAGCTCCTCTGGGTCTCTGTGAGCCCCTCTCTTTCCCTCTAGTTGTAGAACTTCTACTCAGCCAGCTTTCCTGTGGTTCCGGATGATGTCCGTTCTTTTAGTTGTAGTTTTGAAATTGTTGTGCGAGCCGCCATCTTGGATTCTCTCTATATTCAAAATTTTTACTTGATTCTTACCTTCCTCTAGTCTGCTGTTAGGTTTCTGTAAAATATTTTTTATTTCAGTAGTTGGTCCTTTTTCATCTCCTCTTGGGTCTCACTAACTTTATCCATCTTTTCTAGGAAATTCTTGAAAAACCTTATAAGCGTGGTTTTGAACTCTATATCCAATTGTTTTCCTCCTTTTCTTTTGTTTGTGATCTGTTCTTTTGTCTCCGCATTTTCGCTATGCTGGAGAGCTTCTGTGCTAGAGTCAACCTTATAATACAAGACTTGCAAAACTACAAAAGCCTCTCTGTTGAGCTTGGGAGGGTTGGAGTCTCAGCGGACCACCCTGGCTTCCAGTCAGCCCCGTTGTATGCAGCCCCTGGGTCTCCTGTGTCTCTCGGTAATTTCTGGAGCCATCCCTGTGCACACGTGTGTGGTGTCCCTAGACCACTGCTTTTCTGGCTCCCCTGCGCTCCGGGATCCGTTTGAGTCTGGTTCCCCAGGGTCTTGCACGAAACTGGGTTTCAGTGGAGTTAGAAATGGTAGAGTTGGGAGGCTTCGTCTACTGCCCTCTAGAGAAAGCCAGCGGCACAATCAGCAGTCTGTCTTCTGTGGGCAGTGGTGCGCGCGCCCCCAGACTTCTGCCCTTTTGTGGCTTCCCTAAATTTTCATGCACTTCTCCCTTTTCACAGTTCAAACTCCCCCTGTATGAGTCTTGCTTGGACCTGGGGTTCAGTGAAGCATCAGCACATTTCATTCACATATTTCACAAGTGGATGAGAGAGTTGGCTAAATATCTGTGATGGTTACTTAACTTCTAAGATTCTCTTCCACTAATTTGTAAAAATAGAAAAGTACCTTGTAGGCTCAATATAAACTTAATGAATAAATTTTACAAACCATTCTGAAAGTTTAGGTCATAAAACAAAAATATATTTCGAATACTACAGATACTACTTCTGTGTTTTGCCAGAATGTTTTAACTTAATTGTGTGGATATAGAGCATTGAAATACTAAATATCTCACTCATGCAGTAAACTTACTATGCCAATTAAAAATTTCTTAAAAAATTTTTTTTGGATCTTTGTCACTTATGGTGTGCCCTTGGCCAAGTTAGTCAATCTCTGTGTGTCTTGATGTCTTCATTCTCAGAATGGGGATAACATTACAAAATTACTATGATGAGTTAACAAGATTAGCAAGTGTTACAAGAGTGGATGCTCAATAAATTCTAGGGTTTTGATGTTGTTGTTCACTGACAAACATTTTCCAGCTTTAAAATGCATTATGGATCAACAATGCATAATGTTGACAAGGAGGAATGGGAAATGCTTGCAAACCAGACAGGCATATGAGTTAGTACAGTGCAAAGCCCTTCCATCTGCACCTGACCTCCACTTAACCAAGATGATGGTTTAGGGGACACCCTTCATCTCCCTATAAAACATGCAGACTGATGCCTATATCACAGTGAACATTCTTCTTCTGCCTCTGAGTGTTGTATCTTTTCCCAAACAACTCTATGTCCATTGATTCTTCACTATATTATGTAATTTAGATTAATGTCAAGTAAACTAATGACATAGTAGGAAGAAAGTTCCTATGCAAATGAAGTTGAATGCTTCAGGGAGATTCAATAACAGTAGGTGCTACACAAAACTGCCTGCAAATTAGGTATGAAACAAGTGAAAAAACTGGGGATGAAGGGGACCCTGTAAAAATCTCAGTTGTTATGTCTGAGAAGAGGGGCTAGGAGGGGGAAGTGAGGGGTTTTCGCTTATTCTATTATATATTTCTGTATTGCTTAATTTTGTTTTTAAGAATGAACATGTATTATAGTAATTTAAAAATACTTTGTAAACCTAAAGTCCCCCAAACAGAGGAATAGCCAAATAAATGATAGTCCTCTCATATGATAGAATATAGTGTGGTCCTTAAATCATGTTCACAATAAATGAGAAAATGTTTGTGCTGCACTTTTTCTACAGCACACATTACTCTAATAGACCTAGAATGTTTGTTTAAAATATTCAAATATATATTTTTTGAAACACTGGTAGTTGCAATTCTGAAAGTCTTAAGTGAAAAGAAGCTGCTATAATCAACTTTATATTTCCTAAGAACATTCTTTATCTACCCAAGGCTATCAGCAGTGGAAAATCAATGCAACCAACTCATACGTATTGGAGACTTGTATAGATTTGCTCCTTCTCCCCTAACCCCCCCCCCCCCACATAGTATGGTATATATTTGCTCTTGTAGGGAATTCAATTAGCAATATGAGTCTCCTCCTCTGTCAGTGATGGACACCAGGGAGACTTTCCTGACCACCTGAAGACATGTCAGATGGGCTTACTGATTCTCTGACTTGCTAGTTAACAGGAGAATTACTGCCCACTCCCATAAATGACTCCGTATGCTTCTTGTCATAAACACAGTGGCAGCTCCTGAAATTAATCTTGCATGACCTTATTGATTAGGACATTTAGAAATAATGAGACTTCACTGCTGGCAGAGTAATGCTTGAAAAAAGAAAAAAAATACCCCAGTGAGGGCTTGCCTATTAACACTGCCAAATCTATCTTCTGACTGCCCTTTTCCCAATCTAGACATTTACCTAGAAACATACATGATAAAAACTTAATTTTGTGGTTCATGTGCGCTTGTTCTTACTATTTGCTGGTAATGTATTTTAAGTTTAGAAAATAGATTTAAAAACATTTTTTTGGGTAATCAAAGTACAAAGTCAGTTCACCAGGTAAGATTGAAAATTATAATATGAATTGGAAAGCTTACGAGAGATCTTTATAGAATATACTGTATGGTCATTTAACAAATAAATATCAAAAACAGAATTCTCAAATTTATGATTTTATATTTATACTAAATATGTTTAATTATAAAGAAATAAAAATAAGTTTTTTATTATCTTCCTACCCTGTAAGTATATAATTTATACCTGGGTTTTTCTGAGAGTGATTATAGAATAAAACTATTTTGGAAAAGTCTAAACATTCTAGAAGAGAGAAGCTTTAAAAACTGTTGCACTCATCTGAATATCTTTGGCTTACAGGATCTGCATATATGACGTGTTTGAAGCAAACCATCAGATAATTTTATAGGTGGGCAGGGCCTTAAAGATATTCTAATTCAATATACTTCTTGTATTATAAAGAAATAATCTAGGGGAGTGACTTGCCTAGGAATATACCCAAACAGAGCCAGGATTAGGATCCAGAACACATCTGATATGTTTCACAATTTTCCACAAAGTGAGAGGCGGTAGGTAGAGCTTATTTGGTTAAAGATAAAGAATTTTGCTATTTTAAAAAAAATCCTCTATATAAGTTTCTAAGACAGAGTTAGGACACAGTTGTGTTTTATTTAAAATGTGGGCTCATAGATAAGGA
Organism: Lasiurus borealis; assembly: GCA_004026805.1. Lineage (NCBI taxonomy): Eukaryota > Metazoa > Chordata > Mammalia > Chiroptera > Vespertilionidae > Lasiurus > Lasiurus borealis. The sequence continues at coordinate 14,747 of PVJN01036275.1, read as the reverse complement.
TCGCACCCTCTGAATGCGTGGCAAGGTATTCATTAAAAACAGGCATTTTCCTGGGAGAAGGAATCTGCCTTTTGGTTTGTAACACCCTAACTTCACAGACCATATTGATCTCAAAATAGAACGTTTTTTAGTTGATATGTATACAGGAAAATTTGTACATGCACTAAACTCAGTGCATTTTAACTACAATGATATGCAAGTTGAATTGCACTCCAAATAGAACTCATGTAAACAAAATATTCACATCAATTGTTACGATGTTTAAAAAAATTACATCCTAACATGTGTCTATTACTTAAAAAATAGCATTTTACTGTGTTTCAGTAGTTTAGAAAATTGGTTTGAATTGGACATGAAGTGCATCTCCCAGGGCACATTCCCTGCATGGCCATGCATCTCAGGATGGGCTCCTGGTGGTCAGAGGGAGATCTCAGTGCAGACAGTGCATGCACCTGTGGGCCCAGCATTGCGGTTTGCACTGTGGACTGTAATTTATCAGCTGCTTTAAGGAAACAATTAGAGAATCTGAGAATTTATTAAGTAAGGAGGATAAAAATAAGAGGTCCTCAGGATTGAACATTTCAATTTCCTCTCAACTGAGGAATTCCAGCTGAAAGAGAAGAGAAGAGAAGAGCATATGAAACGGCAAGGGCCAGTGAATGGGCAGTGTGTCTAGCAGGACCCGAGCCTAAGGAACTGAACAGTCAGGCTGAGCAGCTCGCAGGGATTACTGTTTGTTCTTTAAGGCAAAGCATGCATCACATACCACCCACCCCATTTCCCAAAGCTGGGGTCCTAGGGGAAAGGGTATAGGAAGAGTGTCTACCTTTTTGCCTTCCACAGTATCTGCTGGAATTTTCCAATATGAAAACACCAGAGCAAGCTCTTCTTAGCTACTACATGTCATGTGAAATGACATCTCTGAATTCATTTCAAATTATGAATACAGCCAGCTATGTGGTTTGCTTATTCAGGTTCAAGAGATTCACAGCTGAATCTTTATTAAATTTGGCAGGCTTCTAAAAACTCATGAAAGGCAACTGGAAAAACTCCATGTCCAATCCATCTGCTTAAACTGTTTACTTATAGGAACAGCATAGACATATATAATGTTTCTGAAAATGCACAGAATGCTTCTGGGATGCTGTTACTATTCAAACTTAAAGGTAATGTTGATCATTACAGAGTAATGAGAAAAGTCAATGAAATAGTATCATGCTCACTTGGACCAAATTTAAAACCATGGCAAGAATGGAAAAAAAATGCTTGTGCATGTACAAGAACACTCAGAAACTCTTATTTGAAATAATTAAACATTTCTGCAAGGAAGGATCCTTTGGAGAAGAAGACACTGTTTGATTTTTACTTCAAAATTTAAATGTGTATTATTGTGAAATATAAACAGAAAAGTCAGAAAAAAACCCAGAAAACATTTAAATACTATTTAAAGAGTAACAACTTGAACACTGCAACTGCCATCTGATGAAGAAAGACTGGAAGCACTCAAGAAGCCATCTCTGAATAATCATTTTCCTGTATCTTCTTTATAGTTTTATCATCTAAGACAATATGGCACTTTTGTCTGTTTCTACAATTTATATAACTGGACCTATAGCAGCCCATATGTATGTCTGCACTTTTTAAAAATTTGTTCTGTTCACTTAACACTGTCAGATACTTCCATGCTGTTACCCATAGCATCAGTTAATTTGTTTTTGTTGAATAATATTCCATTACATGGAAATACCATAATTAATATATTGGGCTGCTGGCGAACGCTTGGGCTATTTTTCATATTTGGTCATTATAAACAGCGCTGCTGGTACATATCTGTGTACACGTCTCCTGGTGTACACGTGCCTTGGCTCCTCTAGACTGCAGCAGTCACCAGCCGGTGGCCTGCAACTTCAACTGTAACAGGAAACTGCTTTCTAAGGTGGCAGCACTGACTTCCATGATCACAGTGTGTGGGTGCTCCCATTGCTGAAGGCCTTCGCCAGTGCTTGGTGTCTGTCTTTAATTCCTGCCTTTGGGTAAATAAAGCAGAGTATCATATTGAGTTTTTAATTTGAAATTTTTTTCTGATTTATTAAACAGATTCTCTTTGCATTTATTTATTGGCTACTTAGATTTCTTCTTTTGGAATACTTATTCTCTTGACCATTTTCCTACTGGATTGCTTTTCCTCCTTAAATTGTAGGCATTCCTTCTGTACTATGGATACCACTTCTTCCTGAGTTATAAATATAAAGATCTTCTCCTCTCCTGTTTTTTGCCTTTTGTTATTTTCTTGGTGTCTTTTGATGAATACAAATTTCTACTTTTATGCAAATTTATCAACACTTTCCTTTATGGTTCATGTCTTTTGTGTCCTTTTATTGCCCAGACAAATCCTCAAAGTCAAGATATTTTTTTATGTTATCTTTTTTTTTAATTAACTCAAAATGTATTAAAGATCTAACATAAGAACAAAAACTATAAAACTCCTAGAAGAAACACAGGAGGAAAGCTTCATGACATCATATGTGGCAATGATTTCTTCGCTGGAACACCAAAAGCACAAGCATAAGACCACAAATAGACAAATGAGACTACAACAAACTTAAAAATTTTTGTGCATCAAAGGTCTACGCTATATTCTAAATTTTTTTTCTTTTTTACATTTAGGTCAACTGGGAATTAATTTTGTGTTTATGACAGGAGATAAGGTCAAGTTTCATTCTCTAAAAATAAGGCTATTCAATCAAAAAATAAATCCCATTTTTCCCCACATACACATAAGCAAGTGCCTCATACATGATGCACAAAGCATTACGTTTGGGTAGGACAACTTATAAATTCAATTCTGTTCTGTTCGTCTTCCCCCCCACCGTTGTATCTAAATTACTTGAGCTTTATAATAAGTTTGATGTCTGGTAGAGCAAATCTTCCCAAAGTATTCTTTTTAAACAGTGTCTTAGCATTATTGGTTCACTGAAAGTCCATATTTTAATTTTAGACTCTCCATTTCAACTTGCACAAAATAGAATTTTAATTTAAAATGTAAAGGATTTTAATAGGGCTCTCTTGTCCTCTGCCATGGGTGTGTGAAGCTGACTCTTCCTCACTGTGTTTTCTCACAAGACTTTCAGAATCAAGAGTTTGCTGGCCAAGAAACAAAAGTAGCATTGGCCCATTCCCTAGTGGATTCAGATGAGAACTGGTAATAAAATCAGGTATAACTCCAAAAGGAGACACTGCAGCAGCAGCAGGCTGGGTTGATGAGAACTTGCACTCGAGAGGCTCACGTGTTTGTGTGTACAGGTTGCCTGCCTCTGACCCTATCACTGAAAAGATCACTGTCATCTGGACAGCTGGGAGTATGTTACTGGGAGTTTACAGGGAAGTGGCATTTCTGGGTTAATATTTTTCTGTACTAGTATTCTGGTTCAGTAATAAATATGAAACTTTAAGAAAAAGGAATTTTAATTGGGTCTGCACTGAACCTATAAATCAGTTGGGGAAGAAAAGAAGTATTTACTATAATGAGTTTTCCAATCCATGAACATGGTAGTTTTACTTCTAGATACTAAATACTTCGATATTATGAATACAATTGATTTTACACTATCCTTGTATTTAAGTGACCTTGTTCAACTGATTTATTAATTTTATGCTAGCTATGCATTCTTTGCAGGTTCACTTGTTCAGATTAAGAAAATTTCATTGGGTTCCTAGTTTCCTATTATGAAGTGATTTGATACTGATCTTACTAAATGCTTTGGCTGCATTTTCTGAGATGACCATATGCCTTTTCTTCTTTGAATATGATGTAAAAAGCTATGCCTGATTTTCCAATGTTAAGCCAATCTTTAATATCGTGAATAAACCCAACATTGTTGGGATACATCATTCCTTTTATACACTGCATGATTTGGTTTGCAAAAACTTTATTTAGAAATTCTGAATCCAAGTTTATGAGTTAGTCTAGCTTTTAATTTTATTTTCTCCAGTATGATGTCTGCAGTTTCACTATTTTCCTTGCTTGGGTTTCATGAAACTGGGAAAATTCTAAATGAAAAGCACTTCAAATACTTTTCTGCCTTATTATCTTCTTCTTAGCCCTTCTGAACAACTTTACATAAACTAGGTATTTTCACTATATATTAATGCCTCTTAGAATCTTTTCTGTATTTCTCAATCTTCTTTTCTCCATGTTTCAGTCTGAATTCTTTCATTTTTATTTTTGAATTTTTTTATTTTACTTAGTTAATACTAGTTTACAACATTATGTAACTTTCAGATATACAACATTATAATCCAACAGTATATTTATACTGCACACACCTCCAAAAGTCTAGTTTCCATTTGTTATTAGATAATTGACCTCCTTTACCCATTTTGGATTCCTTCTTCTTATTATTATTTTTTAATATACTTCTTTATTGATTTCAGAGAGGAAGGAAGATGGGAGAGATAGAAACATCAATGATGAGGATCATTGATTATCTGCCTCCTGCATGTCCCCTACTGGGGCTCAAGCCCCCAACCCAGGCACATACCCCTGGCTGGAATCGAACCCAGGACCTTCTAGTCCACAGGCTGATGCTCTATTCACTGAGCCAAGCCGACAGGGGCTTGGATTCCTTCTTATGTCCTACCTTACAGCTCACGATTTCTCTCTTCAGCTGGTTTATTCTACTGTTATCTCACATACTTATTTTTTTAATTTTGATTACAAAATGTTCAGTTTTCAGATTTCTGTTTTCTTTCAAATGTTCTATCACTTAAAAAAAGTGAATATTTATATTCTTAAACTTAGTAAGCAGAGTTCTGGAGACCTGTTGGTCAATTTGTATTAGTATTTTATCCTCGATGTCTTGTCCCATTATAGGCCTAATTGTCTATCTCTGTCATATACTGTCTCTGAAAATTGGTTTGAGACTGAGGCTGATAGTCCCTTCCTCTGAGTGGAGCTCCCAGGTGCTTCTGCTGCGCACCCGGAACATCTGGAAGTCAAGATTTCTTTACCCGTCTCAGTGATGGTGACCCCCAGTTGCTGGGTGATGTGAGGTCGAGTGGCAGTCTGTGTAGTGATTGGCACCTTCCTGTCTAACCTCTCTCCTTGCACCTTTCTGTCACACAGGAACTTAAGTCTTAAGAGTTTTTGCTATAATCGCTGGACTTCAACATTTCCCCACCAATACAATAATGTCTACAATAATGTCCAACGTGCTCTTCAGCTTCTTACCCACCACTTTTGGAATCATACTCAACTTTGAAATGCCATCCTCACAGATCTTGGCCCAGTGATTCTGCACAGCCTAGTCAGCAATTCTGGTTTGATTTTGTCTAGCTTGATTAATGCAAATCAGTAGGAGGACTCTTTTGAATTACCTACTCTGCTACTCCTGGTAGGTCCATAATGATAGGTATTTTATCCTTTATTTCCTTAAAAGATAAAAAATATATATAATTTTAGGCCCTGTGACTAATATTTACAAGGCCCTGCAGTTCCAATTTCTGCCTGCTCTTACTCATAATGAATTCTGTGCTTATTTTTGTTTTTTATTGATTTCAGAGAGGGAGAGAGAGAGACATCAATGAGAGAAAATCACTGATTGGCTGTTTCCTGCATGCCCTCTACTGGGGATTGAGCATGCAACTGGGGCAAGTGCCCTGACTGGGCATCAAACTGTGATCTCCTGGTTCATAGGTTGATGCTCAACCACCAAGTCACACCATGTCAAATGATTTGAGAAGAGCCCTAGCTAGTTCGGCTCAGTGGACAGAGTGTCAGCCTGTGGACTGAAGGGTCCCAGTTTGATTCTAGTCAAGGGCATGTACCTCGGTTGCAGGCTCCTCCCTGGCCCAGGCCCTGGTCTGGGCGCATGCAGGAGGCAACACACTGATGTATTTCTCTCACATTGATGTTTCTGTCTTTCCCTCTCTCTTACACTCTCTTTAAAATCAATGGAAAAATATCTTTGGGTGAGGATTTAAAAAAAATGATTTGAGAAGTTATCTGAGGCCTAGGACAAAGGTGTTTTCTTCCACTGGGGACTTGAATATCCTTCTGTTGGGTTCTTAAGGACATCACTGATCAATCAGGCAGTACTTTAAACTCAATTCAGCATCTGAAATAATAGAGCGATATGAATTTGGGCAAGTCTAACCTGGGGTGAGTTATGGCTCCTTATTCTATGATGCCAAGCGTGTCTGTAGGTAAGTCGGGGAGAAAGCTCTGGTGGTCATCTTTTTTTTTTTTTTTAATATATTTTATTAATTTTTTACAGAGAAGAGAGAGGGATAAAAAGTCAGAAACATCGATGAGAGAGAGACATCGATCAGCCGTCCTGCATGCCCCATACTGGAGATGTGCCCGCAACCAGGATACATGCCCTTGACCGGAATTGAACCTGGGACCTTTCAGTCCGCAGGCCGACACTCTATCCACTGAGCCAAACCGGTTCCGGCTGGTGGTCCTCTCTTTTGAAAGGAAAACTCCTATTAGATTTCAGCACATTGACACTGCTGCTGTCCCTTCACTCCTGAGGCCTACAAGTCATCCCTCACATCTGCCAAATGCTCTTAGGAAATGCAGTTATAAGCATAATTTTCACAATTCTTGCTTTTTCTTTAACCTGGTAATTATTTAATTTTTTCTTAGCTTTTTGCAGCATTTTTAGATGTTTTTGTTTGTAGAACTGGTGCAAAACCTATACCACCATATTTCTTAAAGAAGTGATTGAAGTTTGCTAAAAGGCATAACAAATACAGCAGTTTACAAACGTTTTATTTCTGAACAGACTCACAGAACTCAAAAGGCCTGAAGGAACGTGGGCTTCCTCAGTGTTTTGATCTCTTCTACTACAAGAGAGTTTCTGAGCGTCACCAGTTTAACCTGCTTGCTCTAAGGCAGTTCTCAGAACTTTCTGAAAATTACCCGAGGAAAACTGTATCCAGCAACAAGAGGAAGCATTTTGTGCTGAGGTCTCAAGCCCCACCTTTCACCATTCCTCAGTGAGTGCTGCCCACATCCTATTGCCAGGTTCTCTTCAAATCCTTCATGAGTACTTGACTCTGGTTCTAATGATTTTGGCACTCCAAAGTTTTCCAAACAAAAAGAAGTGGTTATTTACAACCCTAAACTGAAATCAGAAATATCATTAGCTGAATTTCATAGAAATATCAGTATAACTCTCCCAACAACATCCCATAGAGTGAATCTACCTGGGCTAGTTAAAAAGGGCTGGGTTTTAATTATAAAAATAAGAAAGAGGACTTACTTTGGATTCGTTTAGACTACTTGGTGGTCCTGCAGTATATACTCTGAGCACAGCTTTGCAGCAACGTTTCTGATACAGACCATTTAGACTGGGAGCCAGACTATACTTTTCTCCCCCAAATTATAAGGAATCAGTGGTATTCCAGTAAATTGCCCCTTTGTGAATGAAATAACTTTACTTAGATTTTCATAATGAATACCCTCCTTATAAAGATAATTTTACTTTTTCCTCAAAAATTCTGTGATTACTTCAATCTAAAACAATATTCATGAGATAAAGTATACATGGTGGTATTTTTAAGCAACTGCCTTTTAATTCAAAGTGTTAAGTACCCTTTATAAAAACCCTTATAATTATTTTACAATAACTATGGAGATTTTTTCCAAGGCATAGCAAACCTCCAAACACCATGTCTGACATCGAGCAGATCCTGAACCCTGCCCCTCAGCCTCGAGTCCTGCCAGTGCCACGGCCAATACGCTTGTCTCAGCTCCACACAGGATCATTGTCTGGGGCCAAACACAGCTGAGCACCACCTTGTAAGTAAAGTTGGTCATAATTCAACCCCCAGGCACACTTCTTGACCAGACTAGTAGCAGTGTCACCTGGGAACTTGCTAGAAATACACAATCTTGGAACCCCTACATAACTAGTGAATCAGAAAGCCAAGGGCAGCCCAGCAATCTGTGTCTTAACTAGTCATCTAGGGATTCGGATACAGACTAGAGTCTGGGGTCCTGCTCCAGAGACATTCTCATGTATTTGCTCTGATACAGGAATGTGCAAGAAGCTCTCTCTCTCTCTCTCTCTCTCTCTCTCTCTCATTCACATCCAATTCCTGAAAACAAATGTTTATGCCAGGAGGATGGATTAAAAAACTGTAGTATTAACACAGTGAAGTATTCACTGTATAACAGAAAAAATAAGTGCAAAACATCTATACTGATAAGCTTAAAAAAAACTTAGAACCATAATTGTGAATGCTACAATTGACAAAAGTCTAGAGTATATTTTATGAAGGTCAAATACAAGCAAGACTAAATAATATATTATTTAACAATACATTTATGGGAGAAAACAATAAACCTGTTTTTTAAAAAAAAACAACAAAAAAAGAAAAGGCATCCCTTTAATTCTGTGCAGCGTTTGCCTGGAGGGAGCAAAGTAGTGGGCGAGGCGGGATAATACTGGGAACAATCTATTCTTATGTTGGGGTGGTGAGTTCACAGCTGCGAGTTGCACTTACGTTCCTTTTATCACTACTGTCTTTTTAAGTATAAAATGTTATATAATAAAGTTTAAACCCAGAAAATAAGAAAAAAAATATGGCCATTACCTTAAATTAGGAAAATTAGAAACCCACCTAAGATATAAATTGTATAAATTGTGATACATTTTTGGTTAAAAAAATTTTTTAAAGCCATGAGAAATTATTCGTGATAAAATTTGACAGATAAAAATTAAAAAAATATGTATAGCAAAAGGATTAAAATACAATGAAATGTCAACAGTGGGCATTACAGGGAGTTGTATCTATTTGTACATTTAAAATTTTCTAGAGTGAATACTAAAGACTTGTAAAATTATTAAGGATATTTTCAACTGTCATAAAAAATTTAATGATTTTAAGTCATTAAAGAAATGGCGAAATCTTCTGCTGGTGGAAGAAAATTGGTGTTTTGTGAAAATCTATGATCTATGAGCTTTATGACTCAAAGCTGTATATTTTCTGCTATAAAATTGTATGTCTTTATTGATATGATTCCATTTAAAATAATTTCATTTTGTTTATGTCAGGAAAAATATGACTGCGGAAACCATGACCTAAGGAACATTTTTGTTATTGAGGACTTCAATTAAAACAACTGAAAACAAGGTCAACTTAATTAAGAACAAAAGGAAATCATCCATCAACGGAAGGCTGGACTGGCTTCTGGAAACAACAGAAATGCATACGCCAGCCTCTGCCTGTAGCCATAGAAAGACCCACAGAGACAGAGGCGAGGCCAGAGGAGGGTGACATACCTCTTTCTCCAGGATTCTAGTGATCTCTCCGAGAGTTCGATCCAAAGCAGAAACCTTGTTGTTTGCCCACGACCCACTGTCTTGGACTTGCAGCTGTTTTAGAAGGTCTCTGGCCAGTCGCTGAAGCCTTCAACACAAGATGAAATGGGAAGGATGGAGTGAAAGGGAATGATACATTCATGAGTGAGACTACAATATCTCATTTCCTTAAACTTTTGAAACAAAAGTTACTCCCATTATTGTACTAGAAACTGCTTCAAAGAGCACGTTGGGGAGAAATACAAGAAACCACTCCCAAGGCTGGTACAGCTTTCTATACACCAACAACAATGCAGTCCTCAAGCATCCAACAGAAGGGAGTATGGCACTGTCTATGCACAGGGTTGGGGAGAGCAGTTGTGGCTACTACTGACTTAGACAATCAAGCAATTATCTGCATTTGACCAGGAAATACTACATATTACCTAGGATCTGGGGTTCTATAGTAAGAGCTCTCCTATTCTATTTCTTGAGACCCCTACTTCTTCTGTTTCTCTTTGAGTAATCATTTCTTTTCCACTCACTTGCTTCAGCAACTTACTAGCTGACACTCACTAGACCCTCGCCCTCTCTATACAGTGTCTGCAACTCATGGACCCTGTTGCCTTACCTTCACCTTTATCTGTGATGGATTCCAGAAGCCATTGTTATAACCATGTTCCTATAAACATGTCACCTTTCCCTCTCATTTTTTTTTATATTTTATTTATTTTTTACAGAGAGGAAGGGAGAGAGATAGTTAGAATAATCGATTAGCTGCCTTTTGCACACTCCCACTGGGGATGTGCCTGCAACCAAGGTACATGCCCCCAACCGGAATCAAACCTTCAGTTCGAAGGCTGACGCTCTATCCACTGAGCCAAACCGGTTTTGGCTTCCCTCTTGCTTTGTTGTTACTCATAGTACCCCCAGCAGTGACCACCACTGTTCAGCTCTCACTGGGGGCCAGGCATCATGGTCATGCACCTAGTAATCTTTTCAGCTGGATTGATAACTGTCTTCCAGTCTTTTCCACTCCATGCAACAGGCTCATCTGACTGTGATGTGGGATTTTACCCAATCTGTCAGGCTGCCCCGTCCATTCTCCACAAAGACTTGCTTCACATATTCCCCAATCTCTTCAAAACTCCCCTTTCTATTCTCCCTCTTGCTTTCATAAGATCTTACATTTCACAGAGCAATGGAAGCTATTGCAATGAACAAGAAAATCCTCTTTCCTCCACAAATATTCATGTTGTCCACATTCTCCTGTTACAATTGAGGGGACTGACCCTTCCCATGTGCGCTAATGCACCACAGTCCATGCACTGTGTTCTTCTGGGATCTGTACCCTCTCTTCTTCCTGCTTCAGTGTCTCTGCAAATGCTCCCACCTCATCCTCCTCTAGAAAAGTCCTCCTTATCCCTTATCAGCGTCAACATTTCTCTGAGTTGACTAGCCCTGACCACTCATCACACATCTCTCCCTCAAAGAGCTTTACAACAAAGCCTCCTTTGAGGAGGGGAATGCTCCCCATGTGGACTGTCCAACATGGCCACTGCTTGAGCCCCTGAAATAGTCAGTGTGACCGAGGAACGGAAATTTAAGCCATACTGAATGTTAATGTTGAAATGTAAACAACACACATGGCTGGAGGCTGTCATGCTGGACAATGCAGAAGGCAGAAGGGACTCAAGGAGAGGGTCCCACCTTCGACTCGCTGCACAGCCACAGCCCAACACGCTGCCTCAACAAACAGGCACTCAGCACATCTTCAGTGAACAGCCCAAGAAAGTGTCTTCTTACATTCTTAATACTATCCACAACTTCAGAGGCTACATAGCACTTTCATGTACAAAATCTTAATCCTCTGAGAACATTGTCCCTTAGTAATATCCCTGTTTGAAAAAATGAAGAGACTACAGCTCAAGCTAATCAGGTGACTTCCCAAGATCTCATAACTGGTAGAGGTGTTATGGGACAGAAATCCAGGCATTCAATCTTTCAATCCCAGGTTTTACCTCTATACCACATCAGTTAATTCAAAAAAGGACAAATTTATTCTCAAACTAGTAATGTCCTAGAATACAATTTCATCTATAGCTGCATTTATGTAAAAATTCAAAATTTCTCAAAAAAAAAAAAAAAAGCAACAGCAAATGCAGCTAAAAAAAAAAAAAAAGACACTGGTGAATTCCAATTTAAACCTAAGCTGCTTGTGTGAAGTGACTTTGATATGTGAAATAATGAACACAACTCCAAAGTTAAAATAGCTGTGCTTGAAATCTGGCTCCAGCACAGACTGCATGCGTTTGCCCTGGGAAGGTCATGTAACTACTCCAAAGCTCACTTTCTTCATCTTAAAAGTGGAGGAATGTACATATTATTTCCTTTCCGAGCTTTTGAAGGTCATCATTCACTACAGTGGACATTCAGTAAATGTTCAACTATTATTACTATTCATTGACAGCAAGTTCTCAATCTAACAAAAGGGGGGCGGGGGAACCAGTAAGAGCAACATTCTTTTTTTCCCCCTCTAACTGAATATGGGCTGAAGTCCCATCCGATTAAAGTTACTGCCCTTATCATGTGGAAGAATATTGGCAGCGAACTTCACTGTGTGATAGATAAGTAGCCACTTCAGCTTTTGGCTGAATAAAGCCTGCACACCATGTAATGAAATATCCAGCCCAGCAATGAATGCATATGAATCCAGCAGTATTCTTACCAGGAATGCTCACATTCCACTGAAAACCAGCATTACTTAGGGAGGCACAGGACCATTTTGATTCATAGAATACAAGAGGTTTGTATTTCACTCAGAGGTAAATCCAATCTGGGACTCCTTCAAGGGAGAACGCTCAATCCAGGGGACGCTGGAGTAACAAGAGCTAATGCTCTGCTCCACTGCCTGCCTCCACAAAAGCACCCAAATAAAACTGCCCATCTTAGGAACAAATGGCTCAGATTGTGATTCATACTATAAATAACCATAGACTGTCGCAGCACTAGGCTATATTTTCCCTACAGGACAAATATAGGAGCTGTTCAGAGGGTGCAGTTTTAACACAGAAAATGTTATTTGGTTACTTCTGGCAGATAATTTTTGTAGCATGTAAGAGTGGAGGCTTCATAATTCCTGGGCTAAAATATAAGAAGTGTCTTTCAGGTAAATGGAGAACATTGTACAGTCAGATATTTTCTTCTTAAAACTTAAACAAATTCCAACAACAATTCTAAGTTCACGTCTGTCACTGGTGACCGTGAAATGCAGGAATGTCTCTGGAAGGAAGCCTACTGTTACCCCAGGGAAATCTGAGGAGTTTGGTGGGATCACTGGGAAGACCTGCACAGGTGCAAGAAGAGACAGGGCCCACTCTGGTGTATGGACTAAAAGACAGACACGTTATCTTTTCTTTTTCCACCTCCTCCATTTGAAAAGTACATGATCTAAATTTAGGGCTATTGGTTACCCTTCTAGTTTTAAACAATATGCTTAACCTATATTTTTAAATTTAAGGGCTCAAAAATCCCTTCATAATCCATCAGTGACTGGATGGTTAAAATCATGAAATGAGATGAGAAGATCAAGGGAGTAATTCTCTATTAGTAACAGTCATGTTAGAGGTCAAGAAGAGGAACAAGAACCAGGCAAAGTAAATGAAAAGCAGCATGTCCTTGAGAGGACAACCCAGAGCATGCTGGGCAGCCTGAGGTCACACAGAAGCCCTAGAACTATGTCTTGGTGGACCACATGCAGGTCCCTGCACAGGGCTGTGGACATGGCCATGGGGCTTGATGGGTGTGGCATCCCTTGTGAATACTGAAGCAGCATCCTCACCAGAGAAGCCAAACCTACTCAAGAGTGTGCTGAAGGGATTATGCACACGACCCAGTGACTCCTCTTTTCCAGGGGCCGAGCGACTTCCACACAGGCAGTCATGGGAGCAAGGAGAGGGAGCCTGGAGCAGAGGTCTCCGCTGTTCTGAGGCCAGGGCTCAGAGTGGCTTCTGCTGAGGTCTGTGGGTCAAGCAGGTTGAAAGGGGAGAGCACACTTAAAAGGAAGGGAAACGAGTCCACCCCTTGATGGAGAAGTTGGCATGTTACAAAGACACAGGTCTCCACAACCGCTCCACTTCCTCTGAGCATCTTCACAAACACTATACCACAGTCGTCTATTAACTGTCCGCAAGTTCTTGGCTCTATTCTTTTTAAAAAATCTCTATGAAAATATACTTTAACTACATATCTGTTAGCTTGGTCCTACTTCATTCTCCTTCAAAAAATTTTTTTGTAGAAATTCTCATTTATTTTTCCATATGTTCTTTTTCCAAAAAATTCATCTTTATTGTAAAAAGCATTACATATGTCCCCACTTTTCCTCTTGACCCCCCCCCAATCCTACCCTTGTCCCCTCAGGCCTTCACATGGATTTTACCTCTATTTTTTATAAGACTGTTATGTAACTGGAATCACACTCTATGTGTAGGAAACTTAGAGAATTTACCATACTGTGACTTCCATCCAAGAGTGTAATCCGTCTTTCCATTTACATAAGTCTTTATATCCCTGATAACATGTTAAAGTTTTATTTTTATACAGGCTTCATACATGCGTGTTTGTATATATTCTTAAATAGTTTAGTGGCACCTCGAGATACGAGTTTAATTCATTCTGTAACCTTGCTCGTATATCAAGTTGTTCGTATCTCAAAGCAAATTTCCCCATTGAAATCAATTGAATGCCGTTAATCCGTTCCAGCCCCCAAAATGCCACCCCAGTTGTTCTTGTTACGTGTTTTTTTTTAAATATTTTATTGATTTTTCACAGAGAGGAGAGAGATAGAAAGTCAGAAACATCGATGAGAGACACCGATCAGCCGCCTCCTGCACACCCTACCATGGAGATGTGCCCCCAAGCAAGGCACATGCCCCCAACCGAAACCAAATCCGGGACCCTCCAATCTGCAAGCCGATGCTCCATCCACTGAGCCAAACTGGTCTCGGCTTGTTACATGTTTTTGAATAAGAAAAAATGTTATTTATAAATGACAAATATTATATAAAAACATAATAAAAGAGAATGTAAAGGAATAAACTAGTTTTATAAAGTGTATTTACCTACTCGTTACACTCTTAATGCTACACTTTATCCCTAAACTGAATGTAACTTAACTAATCTTCACTGAACTTAATTGCTACCGGTCTTTGCATTTTTGGCCGATTTAAAAAAACAATGTGTCCAACGAGGTTTGCCTCTTCCTCCCTTTCAGAATGTTTCTGAAATGGGTGAGGCAAGTTTCATTGAACAGCTCTGATGCACGACCAGTAGCAACTTTTTCGGGGTGTTTCTTTTCCACGAAGTGTGACACCCTCTCCCACATTCCTAAGATCTCCTTTATCTCACTTGTAGAGATCTCCTCCACCTCTGGCTCCT
>PVJN01036274.1:0-21607 GCA_004026805.1 Lasiurus borealis | reverse complement strand
CCCCCTCTCTCTCACCTGCTGGGCTCCGGTTGGAGTCACCGGCTGCCCCGCCATGGCCATGGCCCCAGCCCTCTGAGTCCCGGCTGGCTGAGCTCATTCGTGCCTCCGAGGCCCTGCGCACAGGAGGCCCGTAGCTTCCGCGGCCAGGCGCAGAGGCCAGCTCGGGGCCTGGCTTCTGACCTGGGCCCCTCCTGTCTTCAGCGTCACCTGGAGAGGGAGACCAGTGATGGGAGACTGCTCTTTATGGTGCAGGAGGGCCACTGCTTAAGCAGCGCCACCAAGGGGCCCACCCTCCACTCTCAGGGGCTCTTTAAACATAAAACTCTCCCCTCCTGACCTGCCCTTTGACGTAGCTTTCGTTTATAATCTCACATATTTCCTTTGCCGGCACAAGCATGTGAACGCACACAGGCTGAATGAACACAGGCCAAGCTGGGGCCACTGGCTACATCCTCTTCTAGGTGGGCTTAGCCCACTTAATCCAATCTTCCCAGGACTCACCAAACACATTCCAATCTTCAGCCCCACGTACACCATAGTCCCGAAGATTCTTTGGGTCCTCGCTATCGTTTCAGTCACGTGTCTCCTCAAATATCCTCCTCAGACAGCCCTTCTGTATCCTGAATGGCGCCTCCTGTCACTGTCTGTCCCCTTTACCTGCTCTGGGTTCATCCCCAGCATCTCTCACTGCCCGATACTCTATTGCATTTGCATTGGCAGCTGGTCGAGCACCTGTTTCCCCCACTAGAATTTTAGCTGCATGAAGCTGGGGTCTTCGTCTGTTGCAAACACCACTCTATCTCCAGGGTTTAGAATAGAGTCTGGAACTCCTTCGGTGCCCAGTGAATGTTTGTTAAGAGAATACTGAAAGCACATATGGACATAATTCCAAATCCATAAAGAACATCATTCCATTTTAAATAATCCCTACTATAGCATGGTGTGGATATATCATAGTCCAGTCAACAATTCTCCTACTAATGAACCTCTTCCAGATGCAACAAATATATCTACATCTTTTATATGGTACTTGGATCATTGCTGGATTAAATGGTACATACATTCCCCATTTTAATAAAGTCTGCCATATTACATTCCAAAGGCTGGGGGTGACTTACAGTCTAGACCAACAGTTTAGAGAATACTCATCTCCCCACACATTTACCAGCACCGATGTTATCCTAATAACTTTCTAAGTGTCACTATGCAATGCTGGTGATGTTATTTCTCTCTAGTGAAGTGAATGGGGTTACATCCACCTCATTTCCAGAGTGGTCTGTGTTGTCCAGTGTTTATCTAGTTCATGCCACCTAAGTGTGAGTATATGTGTCTGTGCACAGGTGATGAACTTTATATGTTATCAGTTAGCATTTACTCAATGCTGTACTCTGCGAAGTACTTGGCATGTAATATTTTATTTAATACTCAAACGAATTCAATGAGTTATTAGCCCCATGTTACATGGGGTGGGGGCAAAAGTAGGTTTGCAGTTGTTCATGTGAAAAACAGTAAAACAATTAATAAACTGTGTTTTGCACACTCACAGCTGTAAATCTATTTTGCCCCACCCCATAGATGAAGAATGAATCTCAGAGAGGTTAGGACACTTGCCCAAGTTCACAGAGCTGGTCAGTGGCAGAGCTGAAATTCAGAGTCTGGTCTTCCTACCCTCAGATGCCCAGATATTTTTGTTTTTAATTTAAAATATTTTTATTGATTTCAGAGAGGAAAGGACAGAGAGATAGAAACATCAATGATGAGAGAGAATCACTGATCAGCTGTCTCTTACACACCCCCTATTGGGGATCGAGCTTACAACTTGGGCATTTGCCCTGAATGGGAGTCGAATCATGATTTTATGGTTCATAGATTGGCACTCAACCACTGAGCCATACCAGCCAGGCATATGTCCATGATCTTGACAGTTATGCTCTACAATATTCTTTTTAAAATATATTTTATTGATTTTTTACAGAGAGGAAGGGAAAGGGATAGAGAGTTAGAAACATCCATGAGAGAGACATCAATCATTGCCTCTTGCACGCCCCCTACTGGGCATGTGCCTGAAACCAAGGTACATGCCCTTGACTGGAATCGAACCTGGGACTTTTCAGTCCGCAGGCCAATGCTCTATCCACTGAGCCAAACCGGTTTTAGCTCTACAATATTCTTGACCTAGAGGGGGAAGTGCTTAACCAGGAAGAAGGGTGCTCTGTTGGTAGAAACCGGGGCTCCTCAGAATGCAGTGGAGATGGACAATTTGGTAGTTCTCTGCAAGGGACAGAAATTGCTCTCTTTGTCAGGAAGTATTTGTTTATGCCTTTTGAATGGCAGACACAGCATCACTAAGTACATGAAGAAGTTATCTTACAGGAGACATGCTCAGGCACTTCAGTTTTTTAGAGTTTCCTTACAGAAGCACTGCTTGTACTCAACTGCAAAGTTGTCATCCCAAAATGATCACTTAGTGTTCATTGGAATTATTGTAAAGGCTTTATCTGATCAGTTCCAGTGGCCTCATCCAATTCATATATTTTTATTGTGGTGGCCTTTTTTCTTTGTATATTTTTGCCTTTCTCTTTTAATCATCATTGTAATAATTAATAATAATACTTGGATGATAGTGATAGTATCCATAGTAGTAATCGTTTTCTTTTACTAATTTCCTTTTTATTCAACTTTCTGTTTTAATTAGTCCAATTTCAGATTTGCTGATGGTGGATATAAGAAATATCAAGGGTGAGGAAGGCCTTCTCAGCAATCTCCAAATGACCCCAGGCTCCAGTGTGTAGTTTGGTTGTGAACATTATATATTATCTTTGTTCCTAATTTTAGTTTCCACCTCTGCTGTACCTCTAAATATCCCATAAAAAATGCCTGACATTGTTGAAGAGTTCTCTGTGCTCTCTTCTTCATAAGTGTTCACGGTGAGCTGTGAAGGGAACATAGGATTCCCAGACCCAAATCTAGAGACTGCTTGTCCATCAACTGGGTAGACACACAAACATAGCAGGACATTCTCCAGGTAGACCAGTTAGCAGAGAGCTGTCCTTGGTCCTGAAAGGATCAATTGTTTGGTCCTACCTTGAGTTGGAGCCCGGACAGTGTGCTTGGGTTCGGGGGCAGGCTGCTCTGGGACAGCAGGCTCGCTGACAGGCTGCTTGGGCTTGGGCTTA
The DNA here is from genome assembly GCA_004026805.1 of Lasiurus borealis. Classification (NCBI taxonomy): domain Eukaryota; kingdom Metazoa; phylum Chordata; class Mammalia; order Chiroptera; family Vespertilionidae; genus Lasiurus; species Lasiurus borealis. The sequence goes on along the minus strand of PVJN01036274.1, from coordinate 18,431 downwards.
TTTATGGGCATAGGCTGTGGGAGGAGCTGTTTGGGGAAGCCCTTGAAGAACCAGGCTCCAGAACGCTTCCACACCTTGGGGAGAGAGGGAGAAGATAATGACATGGCAGCCAAATATATTGTTCCTGCCTTCACGAGTGCCAGTTTCTAACTTTTCTTCCTCTCTAAGCACATGGACACAACAGCCAGCACACTTTTCTCACCAGTATGCAGCCTTTCAGAATTTCTATTGATCCATACAATATCCCTGACCAGAGAAGGCCTGAGTAGACCCATTTTCTTGATAGAGAAAGTTAGACATCAGAGGATATGAGCTAGTATAAGGCTTCACAGCCAGAGAGTGCAAGGGCAAAGACAGGACACCAAGACTTCCAGATCTTATATGTGGTGTGTGCTTGCTATTACTAGAAAGAAAAAAGTCACAGAACTAGAAGGGAAAAGAAATTCACTCAAACACACTCAGGGGCTGTTCTGCCAGTGTCCACAGCTGAGCTGGTTCCTTCTATACCAAACGCTTAAGACACATCCCTGTCTAGGTTCTCCATTCCCCACCTGCCACCCTGTTTCCCTGGCTCTATAAGGGAAGAGGGAGCAGAATAAAAAGGAAAGGTGCTCTAGAAATTAGAAAGGACACGTCTACTCACCTCCCTCTGCTCGATGCAGATTTTGCAGAGCCACACGGGATGTGGACGGTTGTTGGAGGTCTCCACCCCACACTTGGTGCAGACATTCTGGGGACAAAATAGAGGTCAGTGTACACTCAGATATGCCAGGTGCTCGTGATCAGGGGAGGTGGCAATGGAAGCCCATTGCAAAGAGCTAGAACTTTCCTTTTCTCACCTCCTGTCCATGACCAGGGCCAATTAGAATAAAGTTCCAACTTGAGTCTTAATCTCCAATATCAAGAACTGGAGTCATTTCCAAGCACTGGGTAAAGAAATTCTCCAGGAGTCCCTGTAGGGACTGAGTTTTCAGCATCCATACAGGGGAGATGACTGAGAGGATTTTTAAAGAGGGAAGGCCATGTATTCACGTGGCTTACTAATGTATTTCTTCTCCCTTCCCAAGCAAGACTGTGACCACCTAGGCTACAACCAGAGCTTCAAATCTTCAAGGAGAAGGAAGTTATGTGAGTAAATATCATGACTGCATGATGGGACATTATAGTTGTGGCTGTGTCCTGGCAGTCAAGGCAAATAAGAAAGTCTGATGGGTCACCGGATTCTCACTCTTGGCTGACTGAGGCAGATGAGATTTTTGGAGTAGATCAACTTCCCTCAATATTCCACCTAAATGCTAAATGGGACTCCAAGCAGGAGGTGCCAAGTGACTCTATGGGTGTTTCCAGATGGCTCATTCTCCTAAGTTCCTTTCCTGGGAATCAGACAGACCCAAGGACAGTTCTGTCAGTGTCCTGGAATTGTCAAGTGCAGACGCTGAGGAGAGGGTACAGGGTGGAGGAATACGAGGAGAACCCCCTTCGAGAATAAAGGCTCTCAAAGCCCAGTGGTGCTAACTGGGCTGGAGAAGGGCTTTCTAAGTCACTTGTATTATAACCCAGGTTAAGAGAATGCTGGGTTAGCCTTTCACATACACACATGTGTAGACACAAGTCTATCATGCTCTTCAACCTGACATGTAACTTTCTAAGCCACCATCAGGATACTTGCAGGCTCAACTTTAGCTCAAGTCCTACCTCAAGCTCCCAAGTTCATCCTGCATGGACATGAGCTCTGAGGGGACAGAAGGGTCACAGTGAGTTTCATGGGAGGAACCAGGATCAGGGTTACCTCAGGAGACAGCTGCATGTGAGAATATCCCACTAGGAATCATATTCTGGCAACTACCCTTCAGGATCCAAGCCCTACTCCCAAGACCCAGGGTCCCCCAAGGTTTGATCCCAGGCCTAGCCCCTCTGGATGTAATGAGCAGTGATACAGGGAAGAGAAGAGGAGGGTGATGGTACCTTCTTACAGTCCTCGCACACTACGCAGGCAGAGCCCAGCATTCCCAGCTGTTCACCACACAGGATGCAGCGGTTCACCCCATCCCCAGCCACGTTCTTCCTCATGTTCTCCAGACGGTCCACCAGGCGCCTGGAAGCAGAGACAGGGTACTAAGGACCTGACAGGACCAGGGACCACCTGCATCTCCCACAGTATCAGGCTGATGGTCTGATTCTTCTCTGAGTCATGAGCTCTTACGTACCTGATGATGACTGTTGGAACCTCCCTAAGAAACAAGCACGTGAAGTCTGATGCGTCTTCAGAAAATCACAGAACCCCTCTCACATCCCCCAAAGCCCATCTAGTCTACTGACTTCAGTTTAAGACGCTTATCTAGTCCTTTCTACCTCATGTGCCTTCTGCTAGGAAACTGCCTTCTGAGCTCCAGGTCTGTTCATCTACTTGTCTACATGACATTGTCACATGGATGTCTTCACAGGCATCTCAGACTTGGGCACTCACCTGGTCATCATCTTAGCAGCTATTTCCATCCCTGTGCCCAGCAAACATTTCCTTACTCTCCAAAAATGGCACCACCATCCCACTGGCTTCCACAAACCAGGATCTGGGGGGTCACCCTTTACCCCCTTCTCCCATGATATTCAATGAGCCAACCCAAACTCTAAGTGGCAAAGCTGCTAGCAGGCCTGTCTGCATGGGCAGGCTGGTTTTGTTTGCCTGTTTAATGTCTCCATATTAAGTGCCCATTTAGCTGGACAGCATAAGTGCCTGTCACTCTCTAGTTATGTGTTTACATGCCTGATTAACTTGACCCTCATGCGTCACATTCAGGAGACACATCCAGGAGACACATCCATCACCAGGCCGTGTGCTGAAGGGAGGCTGTTGGTTACTCAGTAAAGTCGGTGGGGACCTTCCATTTCCAGGGATGCTCCCAGAGGAAACCAGAAAGGGTATGTCCCCTCCTCTGGGCACCAACAGATGACCTCTGGAGGCTGTGGGATGAGGATTCTCAGCTCCGTCTGACCTTGCCATCCAAATGGATCTAGATGAGCTGCTCATTAATTTGACAACTATTCAAGGAGCACCTGCCACCTGCCAAGTAGACAGTGAGGATCCAGAAGGGAGCAAACAGATGAGGCCCCTGCCCTCATGGAGTTGGAATTCTAGTGAGGGACTCAGATGTCATTTAAATAACCACACAGACCATCATAATTAGACTCCTAGTACTTGTCTGAAGGACGAGTCTGAGTAGCAGTGAGAACTCATAAGAGAGAGATCTGAGAAGTCAGGAGGGGCCTCAGAGGAAGTGACCTTGAGTTGAGACTTGAGGATAAAGAGAAGCTGACTCAGTAAAGAGGGTGAGGAAGAGTCCTGGAAGAAGAGGTAACAGCATGTACAAAGGACCAGAGAGATGCTCAGCATGGCTGGTGGGATGGATGGTGGGAGATGAGGCTGCAGAGATGGGCAGGGATCAATCCGTGCAGTGTCTTGAGTCTCAGAGTGATGTCAATCACCACCTCCAGGGGCTCAGCCCTGGGGAAGTGTGGGCTCCCTACATACATGTACCAGACATTCACACCTACACATGTGCATGCGTGTGTGCACACACACACCCCTACACACACACATGCACACATACCTACACACACACCACACACACCTAAACACACACCACACACACACTTACACACACACACCTACACACATACACCTACACATACATACACACACCTACACACACACACACCACACACACCTACACATACACACTTACACACCCACACCTACACACACACAAACACACACAAACACACACTTTCAGATGTAAGAAGTAGGGGCAGTTATGAAGCAGGTATTAGATGCTAGTTCTGGAGTGAGCTTGTTTGCGTCCACCTTTGAACTTTGCTACTTCCTAGCTCTGTGATCCCCAGAAAATTGCTTAACCTTTCTGAGCCTTCATTTTCATCTGTAAATTGGGGAAAACAAAGTCCTTACCTCCTAGGATTGCTGCAAAGATAAAAGGAGAGTGTTTGCAAAATGCCTGGAACATGGTATCTACTCAGTAACGGTTGCTGCTAATTATTTCTTCTGGAAATTTGTGGCTTTTATAACTCCCTGTACTAGCGTTTTTCCTATGTAACCAGGGTGCTATAACCTAGCCAGGAAATCTGTCTTTCTAAAGCTTTTAAGGGGCTGCGCTCATCTCTAAATACACATACATGATGGCACATGTATCCACATGTGAGTACATATGCCCAGGCACACCTGCAGAGGCACATGTCCATGTGCACTTGTATGCACAAACGTGTGTGTGTGCATAAGTCAGCACCAACGTACAGACCACACTTTCCCACGAGGGCCATGCATACCCTGGCCTGGCAGGGTGCCGAGGCCCAGTGGTGCCTTTCCCACACGAGGACAGAGCCAACTGCAGTACCGATGGCGCGTGTTCGCTCCCTCTCCCCGCAAAAGCCCGTGCAGCCTGGGAAACACGCAGGCAGCTGCTTTGGAGCCTCAGCCCAGCGCCGCTGCAGCACCTCGCTGAACGCGAGGGGAGGCTAACGATGTGCAACTGCGCCGGGAAGGAGGCCCCACGGAGCACTGCGGGCTCAGGAAGACACCCCGCCTGGCGCGGTGCGGTGCGAGGGGTCCGGTACCGATTCCTCAATCGGAGAGGGAAATGGCAAAAAGCTGGGGGTTCCACTGCTGATGGGAGGGACCAGAGCAGCTGTGACAAGAGTCGCAGTTAACCATTACACAGCGATGCCTAAAAATACAGCGAAGTGGGAGAGTGTGTGCCATGCTGTGTGTGTGTGTGTGTGTGTGTGTGTGTGTGTGTGTGTGAGAGAGAGAGAGAGAGAGGCATATATATGTATACACACCATCAATTCCAGAGCCATGCTGCTTTCGCTGTCACCCTCATTGCCAAGTGGGGGGACATTACCGGTAACTTTATTGAATGTGGCATTTTCTGAAGTTCAGATGAGGCCATCTGCTGAGGACGGGGCGGGGCTTAGAAACAGGAGGCAGCTGTGGCTGTTCTGACCGGCGCTGCGTTGAGAGCCCGGAGCAGGGCCTCTCGGGAACCTGTCCTGAAATGGCCGGGCCGTTCGGTCAGGAAGCCGTGCGCCGGTATGCGGGCTGCGTGCATCTCAGACTCATTAATTCTCACGGTTGTTTATTACTGTCATCACCCGGGGAGCCATAGAGCCCAATCTCTCCCCTTGATGGATTGGTGGATGGGATTCCTGCCTGCACCGCAGCACTTTGGGGAGGAGGGTCACCCCGACTCTGAGTTGGAAACAAGGGAGCTAATGTGGTCACTGCCGGGCAAGGTGCTGGGCACATCACCGTTACCCAGTTCCCAGGTGCTGTGCTGGGCACTGTGCTTGCAGTGTTTTTCTCCAGTCATCGACAGCCTGCCGGATCAGTGCTGTTGTTCACTCCCATTGGTTCCCTTTCGGGGAAACCAAGGCACACGCAGGGGAAGTCGCCTACCGGAGGCACTCAGCCGCCAGCGGGGGAGATGGGATTGGAGGCAGGGGAGATGGAATTGGAGGCGGGGGAGATGGGATTGGAGCAAGGTCTAGCTGCCCAGATGCTGTTACTCTTTGTTTGGTTTCCATGCTTAGGGCTGGGGCCCTTGCTAATCCTTCCACCTGCCCCGAGTGAATATCGGAGGACCCTTTAAATCAGCGGGCACCAACCGGTGGTCCGTGGGGTCCGAAAGGGTGGCAACCACTGCTCTAAATTACCGACTTCTCTAAATCCCTGAAGTCATTTGTCAATGGCCTCCCTCTCTGCGCCCAGAAAGCCAACGGGATAAAGTGGAAAGACAGATTCAGGGTCAATGCCTGCTTTGGCCATATAAAGGCTGTGTGCCTCTAGGCAAGTGTCCTAACCTCGCTGAGCTTTTCTCAGCTGTAAAGCAGAGACAGCAGTCTGTCTTTCAGTGAAGACATGAGGATTGGAGGAAATATAACACACTTGCAAGTTCCTAGCACCGTACTGGGCAGCAAGTATTTGCCTTGCCTTTCTGTAGGGCAGCAGAGTAAGACTCAACTCGAACCGGCCAGCCTACGTTTATAATTGCTTATCCTATATAATAAAAGCCTAATATGCTAAGTGTCTGGTCGACTGGTCAGCCATTCAATCAAAATGTAATATGCTAATGATATGCTAAGGCTGCTCAACCGCTCACTATGATGTGCACTGACCACCAGGGGGCAGCTGCTCCAACCGGTAGGTTAGCTTGCTGCTGGGGTCTGGCCAATCAAGACTGAGCGAGACGGGCTAGACACACCCTGGAGCCCTCCCACAGTCCCACCACAGCTGGCCAACCTCCCATGACTCTCCCTGGCCCCATTGTGCACTGGTGGGGTCCCTCAACCTGGTCTGCTCCCCCTCACAATCTGGGACCTGTCAGAGAGCCAGTTTTCATCTAATCCTGCAGGCCAGGCCGAGGGACTCCACTGGTGCATGAATTCATGCACCGGGCCTGTAGTCTATAATGATAATATCATAATATGCTAATTAGATCAGACAGCCAAAGGACCTTCCAGTCATCCCTCTGAATGACCTTCTGGATGAAGCTGGGGCTGTGAGGGATGACGCAAGCCCCTTGCGTGAATTTCCTGCATGGGGCCTCTAGTTAACGATATGACTCTGGGCAGGCTGCTGAACTTCTCTGTGCCTCAGTTTCCTCCTCTATACAATGGGAATAACAGGATAGTAGTCTACTACATAAGTTTGTTGTGAGGATGGCAGAAATGAATCTACCTAAAGCTTTGCGCATGTGAACTAGTATCATGTTAAGCTGAGGAGGGTTGCAGGGAAATCCCAAGTTTACTTCTCTTTTTTTGAACCTAACAAAAAGGTCCTCAAAGTGGGTGCTGTTGCCCCCCGAGGGCATGTGGCACGGTCTGCAGACAGTTTGGGTTGTCATATCTGGTTGGGGGGCTACTACGGGCATCTGATGGATGAAGGTCAGGGACGCTGCTACAATGCACAGAACAGTCCACCGTAAAGAATTATCTGTCCCCCAATGTCAATAGTGCCGGGGCCGAAGGAGCCTGGAGATCACTCAGTCCAACCTCGCACCGTGAGACTCGAGTGGCTCCATGAGAGGCTTGGTCAGTTGGGTCGAGGGTTCATGCTCCCTGCTATGCCAGACACTGACTAATGACAGAATTAAGAGATTTCCATTTTCTTGCACAAACAGATTCCGCAGAGTCTGCAGCACATGAGAAAGCAGTGGCCCAATCCCCAAGAAAGTGGAGGTGCCGCTCAGCAGTTCCAACATTGGGGGTTCAGAGTCCCCCCCTAACATGGTGTGATCTATGAATATTCCTTCTTAAAAAATGCACACAGACACATGCATCAATGTGTCTAGAATACCCGCAGGACCTCTGAAACCTTGCCACCCAAGGCCTGACTCAAGGTCAAAAAAAGTGGGGAGGTTCTTTCTTTAGAAAGAGGAATGACCTGACTTATTGTCGACTTGTCAAGCCATAGGAAAGATGCCTACCTAGTAAGCACTATTATTCACTTCTCCCTCTGTCCACATTTTGGGATAAATCTGTGCCAACAACATAGGGGATGATGGAACCCAGCAGATCCTGTCAACAACAGGTTGTGTCTCTCTGACTGCCTCCTCCATCACAGCATCTGGACACCAAGGTTAATGACAAATCCTAATTACTTTTTGGGGGCCCATCTGTTTAGGGATGGTGACCTCGAATGGAAGCCACCCGCTGCCTGTCCCTTCACAGGCAGGATCTGAGAGCAAATGCCTTTGAGAAGCTCCGGGCAGAAAGAAATATGATAAGGATGCAGAGGGTGCTACCACTGGGGCGGGGAGGGGAATGTTTTTTTAAACCAAAAAGTGCAGACACAAATCTTCCCAAGCAAATGTTTAATTCCAGCCTTAATACACGTCAAGGCCTGCGGACACCTCCTGGTGTGTCCAACTCACAAAGACCCTTTGCACACTCAGGAGAAGTACTCAGTGTCCACGCAGCCTGGCACCTCTAGCCACAGCTGATTGGATGAGGGGTGGGCACCCAGAGTGAGCTGAGCCAATCAGAGTTCCTTCCCTGGGAATTTGGAATTAGGACTAAAAAGAGCTATAACCGCTGGGGAGGTATAGCATGACTATATTTTCTACCCTGTGAGATGAGAAGCAGACCTTTCATGAGGCTAGGCTGCGGTCCTGTCCTCGGATCCCTAGAAATAGCTCTGCATCCTTATGTTAAATTCCCCTCGTTGTATAATGAAACATCAGAGAGAGAATCATTGATCTGCTGCCTCCTGCACGCCCCCCACATTAATGCCTTTCTATGGATGCATAAGTCACTCTTCCACAAGCAGATGGGACCCATTTCCCTTCTCCAACAGAATATGGTTGACTAATACTCTACTACAGTGGTTATCAACCTTCCTAAGGCCGAGATCCTTGCATACAGTTCCTCATGTGGTGGTGACCCCCAACCATGAAATTTTGCTACTGTTATGCATCGTGATGTAAATATCTGCATTTTCTGATGGTCTTAGGCGACCCCTGTGAAAGGGTCGTTCGACCCCCAAAGGGGTCGCAACCCACAGGTTGAGAACCGCTGCCCTACTAGTTTCAGACCCAGCTGTTAAGAACCCTGGATCTCGTGGGCTTCACCTCCCACGCAAAGGAGCTCAGGCCAGACTTCTGAGTAAGGAAGGAAAGGACCACATAGAGCACACACGGGCATGGACATGTCCTTGACCTTCTAGCCCAGCCCAGCTGCCAGCCAAACGCAGCCAGGTCAGCAATCCCACCCTATGCCACGTGGAGCAGAAAATCTGCCCAGCAGAGCCCTCCCTGAATTCTTCAATGACAGAATTGTAAAAAGTAATATACGGTCCTTGCTATAAGTCACTAAAGTTAGGGTGCTTTGTTAATGTAGCCGTAGATAACTGGAACCACCTTGCTGGAATTAAGTTCCTTTCTGGCAAATGAGCCAAGTGTCCTAACGAATATGGAAAGCCTGTAGCAGGCAGGGCATGCAAAATAAACTCTGTCGCCCCCCTTAGCCGTTAAATAAGGAGTGTGGGGCACGATGAGGTGGTTATGAGTTTCCCCTCTCCTGTCCATCATCTCCCCCTCTGGGGGTGCTGAAGAGAGCAGAGCTGGGTTGTGGCTGAGTGGTGATCAAAGGTTTAGACACCCCATTGGGCAGAAGCAAAGAGGCTTCTGGGAGAGAACCAGCTCTGATCTGCTGGGGTGCGTGACTCTAGCCAAGCTGCCCCAGGAAGACAGCACCTCCTGGGGGGCCTGAGGATGAGTCTCCCTGGAACTCTCAGGGCCACAGGATCATGGAGACCAGCTATGGATGCACAAACAGGTTCATAAGATCCGGAAGGAATAGGGCCAGCATAGGAGGAGCCCCAGCGTCTAGCTCCCAACATGCCCCCTTCAAACCCGAGCCTTTCAAATGCCCATGGTCTGCAGGCTAGAAAGTTGGGGTCAGACCTTCAGGGAAGACACCTAATACCCAAGAGCATACTTCTGAGAGCCAGCCGGCAGGATGTACATCTTCACTCGACATGACCTTAGGCAAGGGACCTGACCTCACTAGCAAAATGGGGATGATAATAATAGCATCTACTTGACAGGGTTGAGAAAAGCAGCTCAGGGGTTAATCCATGTGATGTTATCATAGTTGCTGTTTTAAATATATACTATACACTTTTATTGATTTCAAAGAGGAAGGGAGAGGGGGTTAGAAACATCAGTGATGAGAGAGAATCACTGCACGCCCCCCACTAGGAATCGAGCCTGCAACCTGGGCACGTGCCCTGACTGGGAATAGAACCATAACGCCCTAGTTCATAGGTCTATGCTCAACCACAAGGCCACACTGGCCAGGCCATATGATGTTTGTAGGCTCAGGGTTTGGCATATAGTAAGTGCTCAATAAACGGTACCCAGTATGATGATTATTTGTGATGTGTATCAACAATGACTCCACCCCTCTCTAGAAGGCTTTCACTCGGGTAATGGGAAGAGGACTCAGCATCACAGAGATGGGTGTCTGGACCCAGAATGGGGCACAGAAACAGCTGCTATTTTAAGAGTTAGAAGGAGGTCAATCGCTCTAGAGGAGCAGGTAGCCCCATGGTCCAGAGGATCCTGGGAACCAGACTGACCACTTCATTAAGGGCGGAGAAGCCGAGGCTCCCAAAGCTTATTCACTGGGAACCTCAGGTCCTGAAGTGGGGGCCCCGTGGCGCCCCAGTTTCAGCCTCGCTCCCCATCTCACATGTTGCTTTGCTTTTATCTGGCTCCTCTCTGATCGTCTCCCAGGGAAGCGTGGGAAGAACTGGGACGAAGGCAGGTTCGAGCTCTTCAGACACAAATAGCACTGCGTTTGCCTCTGGCCATGCTACCAGCGAGTCTCCCTGCTGGAAGCGTGTGGGAAACAGCCACAGCCAGAATCCTCACGTCTCCCCCTTTCTTCTCCCCCACCCCGCCCCCAACTGCCACCTCCACCTGGGTGGAAAACACAGCATCTCAGCACAGGGAGACTCTGACACGAGGCTCAGCCCCACTTCCCCTGGGAGCCTCGCAGATCTCCTTCCACGGAAGCCGGGCTGCTGGAAGTCCAGGGCTTGCCAAGCAGGAGTCTCGGGGCATAAATTCCAGAACAGAGGCCTTGGCCAGTGACAAAAACTGAGCTCCCACAGCAAGTTCATTGATAACCGACTGCCACCATTTATTGAGGGGATGCTCTGCGCCAGGCACCGCATGACTCCGTTGCATGTTAAACACTCGCTGAGAAGTATGTGCTAATGTTATCCCCACTTTGCAGAGGAGGAAACTGAGGCACAAGGAGGTAAATGGCTTACTTTCCAGGTAAGGTCACACAGGGGGTCAGTGGTAGACCTGAAATTTGGACCCAGGTCTTTCTGACTTAGGGCCCCAGTGGTTAACCACTGGGCTAGTCCATCATGTCACCAGGTTAGTCAAGGCAAATCGCAAGACATGGAGGACAAGGCAGGCAACCCATCTACTCTGTTCTAGGATGTTCAAGCTAGAACCTTCTCAGGCCACAGAGACCCTTCCCACACCTTCACTTGACCCATGGTGTCAGACCAATGGCCATGTTCAGATGAGATGGGCATCACAGCTGATTGGACGAGAGAGAGCACCTGACATAAGGCAGCCAATGAGAGTGCCTTCCCTGGGAATTTGGACCCTGAACTACAAGATTCTAAACTCTCCGGTCTCTGAGCCACAGGAGGTGGAGAGGGAAATTAGGAGGCAGCATTGTCTGTCGCATTCGCTCATTCCCTCAACAAGTATTTTAGTGCACCCCTATTTATGTGCCAGGCTCTGGAGAGTCAGTGGTGATCAAAACAGGCTAGCATCTCTCCCCTTGGGACCTTTTCTAAGTGGGAGATAAACAATCATCCGAGTAAATATGTAAATATGAAATGTTAGCGGGTGGTACGTGCTATTCAGGAGAAAGGCTGAGAGGAATTCTTGCTTCCGAGGGTTTATCCTAAACACACATATCCCTCTCCCCACAAGGCACAGGCCCACAGTCTCCTTCCTCCCCATCAGAAAACCCCGTTCCCCCTCTGGAAAAGCTCTTTCCCCCACCCTCCTCCTCCAGCCCTCCAACCTCATGTGACAAAGGTTCCAGTTCTGCCTGGGTGGGTAGCCTGGTGGGTCACAGATGGAAGGCCCAAAGGCAGCCCCCCTCTACCCTAGCACTCCCGCCCTGAGCAGCCTCGCCCCCAGGCCCCACCCCAAGCCCCATCTCCAGGACCCTGGAATGGATGGGAAGTGTCAGGCCTCACCCAATCCGCGCCTGCTCCATCTCTTCCATTTTCTCCGCCCGGGCGATCACCCTGTTGATAATTTCCTTCTCCTCATCTGTCAGCTCTTCCTGCTTCCTCTGTCTGTCGGGCTGACCACCGGGATGGACAGACCATCCCGCCTGGAGCCTGAAAGGTAAGTTGGGAAGGCGTGAGGCTGGACTGGAAACCCAGTAGGCAATGTGGAGTTGTGGTCGGACCCCAGGCCCTGGAGGCGGGTAAACCCCAGGTCACCCCTTTGCCGGAAAACTCCCTGGCTGGGAGCCTCTGGGCTGAAGAATCCCCGTTTGCTCATCAGCACAATGGCTTTATCCTCATTATGTGCTTAGCACACATTTGCAGGAAGCTCTTGGCAACCTGAAGGACAATGGTGTCCCCAGGAGAAGATTCCAGAGCAGCAGACTTCGTCCCCAGTGGAGCCAATTCTGGGAAGGCAATCAGAAGCCCTGGGCTCCAGGTAGACCTCAGCCCCTGCCTGGCACAAACATGTTGGGTTCGAGCTACAGATTTAAAAAATAACACATTTAAAGTAGTTGCCCACGAGGCTTATAAAAACCCTCTGCTTTCATATAAACATCCAGATTTGCAGCCTCAGAAGCTCCTGTAGCATTCTGAGTTTCATCCTGTGTTCTTCTTGGCTTTTTTTTAAAACAAGCAAACACAGACATCACACCTCCTGGGTACCACACTACCTCACTTAATCCTCACATCACCCCCACAAGACAGGGATTGTCATACGTTTACTGGGAGGAGACTCAGATATGGAGAAATTAGGCCATTTCCCCAACATTACGTGGCTAGGAAGTTGCCGAGGTGAGATTCGAACCTGGGCCGCCTGTGCACTTAACCTCCATGGTACAAAGAGGACCGAGTGCCTGCACAGGTAGCCCCAGGGACGGTGCAGAGGATCAGAGACTGCTGATGGAGAGCTGAGGTCTCTGGCACATTATGATCATCTCCACTGATGACATGGTCCACTCATGCCCCGGGGCACTGAGGTGTATGGCCCAATGGAATGCAGGGTTAACCACCACTAGAAATGCTGGTCCCTGTTAGGGGGGAAACCGTAACTGGAATCCTCCAGAGCCAGCACCCCATTAGCTGCCAGCCTCTATTACTTCCACTGCTCTACTCTCACCAGCAGCCATGAAATTGCCTTTTGACACTCAATGTTAAAAATTAAAAGCCATATCTCCCTCCCCTCCTCCCCTCTGCCATCCTATCTTAGCTGGGTTGCACTAAAGAGGAGAGAAGGGAGAGTTTGAAAGGGAAGGGAAGCAGGTGTCCGGGGCCAAGGCTCGTTGGGAGAAAGGGGAGGAGGGCGAAATTCTGGTGGAAACACACCTTGCCTTGGAGTGAGGGCCTGTGGGGATGAGCAAGTAGATGCTAAACAGGCTCGCCCCTCTGCTCAATGCCCTTCAGTGGCTTCTCATTGACTTCACAGAAACCTCCACATTGTGATAATGCTGAAGGCTACTGAATTGCACACTGTAAAATGGTTGGTTTTGTGTTCTGTGAATTTTAACTTGGTAGAAATAAATGTCAGCCTTCTTGTCCATCTGCAAAGTCCTGTCCGATCTGTCCTTAACCTGCCTCCGTCCTCATCACCCCCCTTACTGTACCCCAGCATCACTGGCCTCCCTGCTCAGTCTTAAACACTGAAACCTTGTTTTTACCTCAGGGCCTTTGCACTCACTGTCCCCTTTCCAGGAACACTTATCTCCCCAGATCTCCCCATGGATGGCTCCTTCTCATCATCCAACTCTGGTTCAAAAGTCAACTCAGAAAGGCCTTCCTTGATCCCTCATTGTCCAGGTTCATTTTCTTCATGGCATCCATTGCTAATTGAAAGTATCTTTTTAAAGAATTATGTTGTAAAGAAAAAGGAGAAGGAAGCAGAGGAGGAGGAGGAAGAGGGGAATCTTTGCCAATCTGCAAAAGCCCGTGTGTCTCTGATTACTTTCTTACACCTCTGCCATGACACGACAAAAGCCCAGGACTGAATGTTGGAGGATGAGGGGCCTGTGCAGCAAAGCTGAGTCATTCCAGCCACGGCCATCCTAGATCAGCCAACCCTTTGCCACATAAGCGAGTCCAGCCAAGATCAGCAGAGCCACCATCTGAGCCCAGATTCCTGGAAACAAATAATTGTTCCACACCGCAGAGTTTTAAGATGGTTTGTTACACAGCAAAAGCTAGCTGATACAGTATCTACTACGACAACAACAACACAAATGTGAAGCTTGCTAGACTCCCTACATTTACATTGCAGTTTGGTACTGTTTTAAATTACAGTGGCACAAATTGCACCATGATGAATTTAATGCTTTCAGCTATTAAATGTCCTAATCCAGCTCCACTTTACCTGTCCTATCTATTTAGCTTTGAAATAAAACAGGAATCAAAGAAAGAATTTCACTGCTAACAAAAAGTCTATAGATCATTGCAACTGACCTGCTCATTTTCCAGGTGCCTGCCACTCAGAGGAGGGAGGGGAGTGGCCGAGAAACATGTGTGGAGCAAGTATGCTCGGGGGCTCAAGAAACCAGCATCCTGGACATGCCTGATCGCTACCTGAATGTACCTGCTCAGGTGCATCTAGAGAGGGTCAGAAGGAACCCTCCCCAGTGGCCCCAAATACAAAAGGAATGAATCCAGACTCCAGGTGGAAGCCCCTCACAGATGTTTCTCCCTAAATATCTGCCAAGGGCAGACTCCCACCTCCTTTCTGTCTCCATTTATTACGTGACTATTGTGTGCATGAAATAATTTTATTTCATGCGCATAATAGTCACCTAATAAATACCCACCAGATGTCTCTTTTAACAAATTATAATTCCCAAAAGGAGGGCGATGATGGAAGTGCTGTAGGGGCACCAAGGCTCTGATGCATTACACGGTGGTGCTGTGCAGAAAATTAATCCTTTTTCTTTCCTTTATTCTTCTCACCCCCTCTCTTCCCCCAGGATGCCGGCACAGGCAGGTGTCAGCAGGAAGTTGCTTTACAGCTCAGTGAATGAGGTTTTAATGAATCCTGGAGGAAAGGATGGGAAAGGAAGGGTAGCCACATCACAAAACGTTTTACACATGCCCTGTAGGTATAAAGGCCCTTTCAGGTGAAATTTACCCCCACCCCAGAAGAAAGGGGGTGCAGAAGGAAGCCTCCTGAGTCCCCTTTAGAATGCTAAGGGGATCTAAGGCTTCTGCTAATCTGTTAAGCAAGACTGCGTTCCACTTGGTTCTTTTAAAATTCCATGCGCTCTCACTTTTGCACATGCTGTTCCTCTACCTGGAACTCATCTGTCTCCACTTTCACGTGACCTCACCTTACGTTTCACTTCCCCCATCATGACCCACAAGACGGGGCTAGACACTCCTCCTGTGCTTGCTCGGCCCACGTGACAGCACACTGGAGCATATTTGTTGGTGACTGGCTGTTTATTTGTTTGTAGACCCACTACACACACACTCATACTTTGACTATCCCTGTATTCCCGGTGTTTAAGACAGTGAGTGCTTGATACGTAGTAGACATTCAGTGAATATTTGATAATGAAGAAAGGAAGGGAGAAAGGCGGGAAGAAAGGAGGGGAGGAGGGAGTGAAAGAGCATGGTCATAGACTCTACTTTGCAACTCTTAGTATTCAGAAAGCTTCTATGCGCTTCTCTCTTATGATATTCATACTTATAATCTGACAATGTCTCAACACCTCTCCCTGGCATGTCACTAGAAGCAGATTGAGTCTGGCCAGAGTCTTTCCGGTCACCAATAGAAATGGTAGAACATTCAGACGACCTTTAGCCATCAACTTGTCCAAAGCTCCCATTTGACAGATGGGGAAACAGACACAGAACCTCCTTCAGAGGATTGTGGGCCCAGCGATGTGGTCATTTGGGTCCAAAAGAGCTGAACAAATTATGTAAGTGATAGACATGCACATTGTATATATACTAATATGCACGCAAGGTATATGTATTATGTGTGGATATGTATGTACAATGTATATGGACAACACACGGGGTAAGGCACCGTGATTCACACTCTCCCCCAACCCCCCGCAGGCCCTGCTCAGTGCTTCACAGTTCACTGCGCTCTCCTGTGCGCCTCGCTGATGCTACCTTCACCTGGTGAGGGAGGAAGGACAGAGTGACCCCGCCTGTTTGCGGAGGAGACAGCCAGGGCTCGGGAGGTGATGGCATGTTCATGGTCCCCCCGCCCCATCCCCCCCGACGTCGCGTCCCAGAGCAGGACCCACTGGGTCTCCTGACCTCGGACCCCGCGCTCTGCCTCTGGCTCTGTGCTAACACCCCCTTTGTGGGGAGGGCAGACGGCTTCCCTTCCCATGGTCTGAGCGTGCTCCCAACCACCGGCGCCCTGCTCCTCCGCAGCCGACTGCCCATTGATTGGGCCCCGCATCCAATCCGTCAGGCCTATTCGGGCAATGAATCCCATTGAAAAGACAAAGGTTGCGAGCAGAGCTAGGACCTCTGCCCCAAGGGCAGCTCACGGGGAAATCGGGCAACCTCCCGCCGGGGACAGGGACGGCGTGCACAGCGCGTGACTTCCCGCAAGCTCCGTCTGCTCATCATCTTTTATTAATGGAGGCCGTTGTTTCAGTTCACATTTTCTTTCTTTTGGGACAGAGCTCCCAGGCACAGGCTGTGGAAACGGGGCACTGAGTGGTCCCCAAACTTGTTGAAATGCCACAAGGATGACATTGAGGGCTCCCCTAGGGAATGCTGTCCGTCCTTTCATCAAGATACTTTTTGAAATTTTGTAATTCTTTTTCTCAAAAGGGTGGGGTTTTTTTAAAAAAAATCACTTAAGTTTCCTTTTTAGATATGTAAAATGTGCTAGCTCCTTTTTCGACCAGCTCTCTTGTAGGGGTGAGCCACTTAGATCAGAAGAGATATGCTAGCCCTGGCTGGTTTGTTCAGTGGTTGCAGTGTCAGTCTGGAGTGTCGGCCCGTGGATTGGAGGGTTTTGGATTCCATCCCAGTCAAGGGCATGTACCTCAGCTGCAGGTTCAATCCCTGACTCTGGTTGGGCGTGTGCATGAGGCAACCAATCGATGTGTCCCTCTCACATCAATGTTTCTCTCTCTGTCTCTCCCCCTCCCTTCCACTCTCTCTAAAAATCAACAGAAAAATATCTACAAGTGGGGATTAACAAACAAACTAAAAGAGGTATAATTCAGTTGGCTGAAAAATAAAATAGTAGCATAAAATACTCACTGTTCTTTGTCACTGGAAGAAGGCAGAGAAAGGAGAGAAAGAAAGAATAAAGTCAGGAAAGAAATCTCATTTTGAGAGCTGCACTGGATGGATGCAACACCACATGGTTTAAATGACACGGACCTACTTCCATTTCCTCCCCCAAATAATCATGATCTGATTCTGGCTCATCCAAACAAGGTTCCTGCAGGGGAGGCTTGTCAAAGCCACAGCTGGGATTAAAATGACCAATCAGTGCAGCTTATGGATGAACCAGCAGGTCATGTAGACATTTAAATAACGGGCTTGGGGCCCTAAAGAGAAACCACTTAATGACATGCCAACATCCTTCTTGGCTTTTGTTGTTTCCAACACTTTGAGGCAGGCCAAGGGCCCTCAGCAGTAACTGGTTCCTCCGGACACAGAGCTTTCAGTGCCCCAGGCTGAGGGAGGAGACCCGCCACCCCATCTATCAGGTGTGTGACCCCACACAGACACCACCCTATGTCCTCTCTGTGTACCTGTTTCCCCTCTGACCCCTGGTGCTCCCTCGCTGGCAGACGTCAAAGCTATAGAGCAGCCTGACCTTCCCAGCAATTCTCCCCAAGTTTTCCCAACATAAAGAGCTAAACTAACCCAGTCAGTGTGGCTCAGTGGTGGAGCACTGACCTATGAATCAGGAGGTCATGGTTTGATTCCTGGTTGGGGCACATGCCCGGGTTGTGGGCTGGATCCCCAGTGTGGGGTGTGCAGGAGGCAGCCAATTGATGATTCTTTCTTATCATTGATGTTTCTATCTCTCTCTCTCTGAAATCAATGGGGGGAAAAAAAGAAATACACACACACATACACACACACACACACACACACACACACACACACACACACACACTAGAGGCCCAGTGCACAAAATTCATGCACAGGAGGTGGGGGGAGCTGTCCTCAGCCCAGCCTGCAACCTCTCCAATCTGAGACCTCTAGAGGGATGTCCAACTGCCCATTTAGGCCTGATCCTAGTGGAATCGGGCCTAAACGGGCAGTTGGATATCCCTCTCACAATTCAGGACTGCTGGCTCCCAACTGCTCACCTATCTCTGCCTGATTACCCCTACCCACTTTTGCCTGCCAGCCTGACTGACACCTAACTGCTCCCCGGCCAGCCTGATTGCCCATAACTGCCCTCCCATGACAGTCTGGTTGCACCCAACTGCCCTCCCCTACAGACTTGGTCTCCCCCACCTGCCCTCCTCTGCTGGCCCAGTCACCTCTAACTGCCCTCCCCTACAGACTTGGTCTCCCCCACCTGCTCTCCTCTGCTGGCCCAGTCACCCCTAACTGCACTCCCTGCTGGCCTGATGGCCCACAACTGCCCTCCTCTGCAGGCCTGGTTCCT
>PVJN01036273.1:0-21607 GCA_004026805.1 Lasiurus borealis | reverse complement strand
CAGTCTCCCATAATGCCTCAACAATTCGCAAAATTTCGTTGAGGGACTACACGTCCCATGAAGCCCTGCAATATGAACTTGAAGTACTGTCACTGAAAGTAGCTCAATTGTCTCAGGGCCAGTGGCGCAATGGATAACGCGTCTGACTACGGATCAGAAGATTCCAGGTTCGACTCCTGGCTGGCTCGGAAGGACAAAGGGTTTATATTGCAACTAAAGGATAAAATTTCTTGTTGCACTAAAGTCTCTTTTTATCTTTTATACTAATGTTCCCTCCCTATATTCTCTCTCATTTTTCAGGACTTAAATTGGTTGAGTTCTGCGGCCATCTTATGTCAGCTTTTTCCGTTACCTAATTCAAAAGTGGTTCTTGTGTAATTACTTACATCTAAACCTGGGTTAATGGCTGGTGCTCTTAAATAGGTTTTGTATGGGCTTTAATGTATTATGTGTAAATAAGTTGTGGCAATTCAGCCACTAGGTACTCCAAGTGGTTCTATAGCTCAAACACAAAATGTAAATACACACCTAAACATACATCCAAACATACACAGGAAGATGGAAAAAAGAAATTCATGATGAGCAATTACAGTAGAGAGGAGTCATGAATAGCCTGGCAGAGGCCTGAGAGAATCTCTACATTTTCTTTTGTCAATACCTGATAGAAGGATGGAAAAGAAGGGGAAGAATGAAGAAAGGAAAGACATAGGAAGGAGAAAGGGAATACCTAAAGGCAGGGAGCCCAGAGATGTTGAGGGCCGGGCAGCGGCGATGGAAAGGAGAACACAAAGCCCTAAGCGGGAGGCAGTGACAGAACTTAGGGACCGACTGGCAGTGAGACATGAGAAATAGAATTCTAGGGTGATGTTCTCTGAGACAAGAAATGAAAGAAACCATTCCGGGAGAATCAGGTTATGGATTTGGAACTGCAGAATTGGACCTCTAGGGGGCACTGTACAATAGTTGGATGAACAGTGACCTGAATCAGACAAAATTTAGAAATAGCCAGAAGAGTAGCAGTGAATGAAGCCAAGAGACTGAATGAAATCACCATCGCCCGTGGGGGACAAAGTCCTGGGAAACAAGGGAAGGGTGTGGGTAGGATAAGCAATAAGGACCTCTGGGTGCAATGTAAATATCCCCAAAGGATAAAAGTCCAAAAGCCCACAAACTAAGAATATGCCTATGAAGCCAAAAGGGGCTGGAGATGCTTTTGTTCCATCTTAGACTTCATTCAGTTCCTGTAGGTGGTATTATTATTTATTATTATTACTACTACTATTATTATAATTATTATTATAATAATAATTATTATTATTTATTCCTTAGAACAGCTTTAGATTTACAGAAAAGTTGAGCAGAAAGTACAGTAAGTTCCCATATGCCACCCTACAGCTTTCTCTAGTTTTTTGTTTTGTTTTGTTATTCATTTTAGAGAGAAAGGGAGAGAAATATTGATTTGTTGTCCCACTTATTTATGCATTCATTAGTTGATGTTTTATATGCCCTGACTGGGGACCAAACTCACAACCTTGGCATATTGGGATAATGCTCTAACCAACTTGAGCTACCCTGACCCTGAAGCTTTCTCTATTATTAACATCTTAACGTTGCTATAGTACATTTACTACAACTCATGGGCCAATATTGAAGACATTATAAACTAAAGTATATAGTTTATTCAGGCTTCCTTAGTTTTTATCTAATGTCCTCCTCTGTTCCATCCCATCCAGGATACATTACATATAGTGGATATGTCTACTTAAGCTCCTCTGAGCTGTGACAGTTTCTCAGATATTCCTTGTTTTTGATGACTTTGAGGAGTATTGGTCAGATATTCTCCTCTATTGACATTTGTCTGATGGTTTTATTATGATTAGATTGGGATTATGAATTTAGGGGAGGAAGATCATAGAGATAAAGTGCCATTTGCATCACATCATATCAAGAGTATATACTATGGACATAATTTATGACTGTCGATACTGACTTTTATCACTTGACAGAATTACACTCCCCTCTTCCCTCTTCCCTCTTCTATCTTCCACTCTTTGGAACGAAGTCATTATGTGCATCCCACATTTAAGCAGTGGAGAGTTACTCTCCCCCTCCTTTAGGATGGAGTGTCTACAGTATTTATTTGGATTCTTCCCTGCAGGTCTTATGAGTAGGTGGTTGTCCACAAGAAGTGGGTGAGTGCTCCGCTGACATTTTCAGAAGTATGAAAGAGTTGTGGAGGATGCTTGCTTGTTCTCTGCCCCAGCTGTGACCAACCAAACTGCATCACAGAAGACTTAGTAAATGTTGTTTCTTCTTTAGAAGCTAATTATCTGGCTTGTGGACCATCTGTGCTCCTGGCATCTTCCTCTTCATGTCAAGCTGGCTGCTCTGTTGTTTGTTAAATAACCCATCCATGGGAGGGGAGAGCTTTGCCATCAGTTAAAATAATTTTTATAAAGGATTTGTGTAAAAAGAACCTAGAATTTATGACTATCCTTAAAATAAGTTTAGAGGGGCTGAATTTCATTAGTCTGTTATATCTTTGTTTGTTTGTTTGTTTGTTTGTTTGTTTGTTTCATTCAAAATGGCCTCAGCTATATGGCAAGCATAAAGCTGAACAATTCCCAATAATTCCATACCACATTGCTCCTCACCTTTCCTACAGCACTTTCTTATGTCTTAAAGAAAAACAAAAACAAAAAAAACAAACCAGCATGTACTGTGGGTCTGCCTGTAATAACTGTAGAGACCCAGAAGGAAATGACTGAAAAAGAAATAGAGAACCGTGTAAAGGACTCTTCCAATGTATAAAGTCAAAGCTGGTGAAGTCTACCTATGCCCTGCTTTGTCTGCTCTGCCCTGCATGCTGAACTCTTGTGCTCAGAAGCATGGGAATCACTGTTATACTGTTACACTGGATGTAGGCCTGGCTGGAATGAAGATAGAGAGATGATAGAACAAAAGGGCAAATACCCTGGGTGAGAAATAGTTACTTTCTCCAACAGAAGCTAGTGACCAAGAGGCCAGAGCACTGGAAACTGTCCTGTAAGGGAAGGAGTACCCACTCCCAGACCATCTTCCAATGGGCCTGCCACATTCCTCACCTTCAGGCCCAGTTCTATCCGAGCTTGTTTTTGTGTAAACACCTCCTGCCCATTGCAAACCCTCCTTTCATCTTCTCTTGTGCTGCCCTCCTCCCTCAGCACTTACCTCCCTCCCCAGAACCACCTTCACTCACCTCTGTGCCTGCCCAGCCAGCTATATTCTTCAACATCAAAATAATGGCCCATTTGACCCTCCTACTGCTTCAAATTGCGGCTTCACAATCAAGGCTGTCTTCCAGCCACAAAAATGGCAGAATTACTGAGGCAAAATAATCTGTGCTGATTTGCATTCTCTTCCTTGTCATCTTCTATTATATGGTATTTATCTGTCAAATAGAAAGTGGAAACTGTTCTAGAACAGAAAAAGATGGAAAACTACACAATTTGTTTATGAAGCCAGAGTATACCTAATATAAAAACCTATCAGCCCTAGCTGGTTTGGTTCAGTGGATAGAGATTCAGCCTGTGGACTGAAGGGTCCCAAGTTTCTTTCTGGTCAAGGGCACATGCCAAGGTTGTGGATTTGATCCCCAGTAAGGGGCGTGCAGAGGCAGCCAATAGATAATTCTCTCTCATCATTGATGTTTCTATCTCTCCCTTCCTCTCTGAAATCAATACAATAAATAAAATAAATAAATAATTTTAAAAATTTGTCAGAAATAGCACCTCCTCCACACACAAATCTATAGATCAGTCTCATTTTTTAATATAAATGCAAAGTCCTAAAATATTTAAGATTAACACATAAAATTCAACAGTATATTAAAATATAATTATATACAACAATCAATTAGGGTTTATTCTAGGAACTAATACAAGATTAGGTATTAGAAAATTTATTTATGTAATAGATCAAAAATAAACCAAACCAATAAAGTTTGCTAATTTTTAAAAAATATTTTTTGTTCAATTCAGAGAGGAAGGGAGCAAGAGAGAGAGAAACATCAATGATGAGAGAGAATCACTAATTGGTTACCTCCTGTACATCTCATACAGGGCATCAAGCCCACAATCCATGCATGTTTCTTTGACCAGAATAAAAACTGGGACCCACTGAGTCCGGTTTGGCTCAGTGGCTAGAGCATTGGCCTGTGGACTGAAAGGTTCCGGGTTCAATTCCAGTCAAGGGCACATACCTTAGTTGCAGGCACATCCCCAGTAGGGGGTGTGCAGGAGGCAGCTGATCAATGTTTCTTTCTCTCTTATCTATGTTTCTAACTATCTCTCTCCCTTCCTCTCTGTAAAAATCAATAGAATATATTAAAAAAAACACACACACCTGGGACCCTTCAGTCCACAAAAGGCTGAAGCTCTGCCCACTGAGCAAAACTGGCTAGGGCTGTTAAGGCTGTTGCAGGCTCAATCCCCAGCAGGGGTGGGGAGTGCAGGAGGCAGCCAATCAATGATTCTCTCTCATCATTGATGTTTCTATCTCTCTCTCCTCCCTTCCTCTCTGAAATCAATAAAGAAATATATTTAAACTGGCTAGGGCCAAGCTGATAATTTTTAATAGCCATCAAATAGAAGATGGCAAGTTAATTCCATTTTCTATAATCATTCTTAATAGTCTTAATATTCTTCATATATAAATACATGTATGTTTATATATGAAGTCAACAATTTATTTAAAGGTGAAATAAAATAAAACTGTCTATTCTATTTTTTAATCTTTATTGTTCAGATTATTACAGTTGTTCCTTTTTTCCCCCCATAGCTCCCCTCCACCCATCTCCACCCCACCCTCTGCCCTTACCTCCCCCCACTGTCCTCAACCATAGGTGTATGATTTTTGACCAGTCTCTTCCTGCACCCTCCACACCCCTTTCCCCTGAGAATTGTCAGTCCACTCCCTTTCTATGCCTCTGGTTCTATTATATTCACCAGTTTATTCTGTTCATCAGATTTTTTTAAATTAAATCTTTATTTTTCAGATTATTACATTTGTTTCTCTCTTTTCCCCCTCCATAGCTCCCCTCCACCCAGCTTCCAACCCTCCCTCTACACTTACCTCCCCCCACATTGACCTCATCCATAGGTGTATGATTTTTGTCCAGTCTCTCCCTGCACTCCCTTCACCACTTTACTCCTGAGAATTATCAGTCCACTCCCTTTTTGTGCTCCTGATTCTATTATATTCAACGGTTTATTCTATTGATCAAATTTTTAATTCACTTAATTTTTAGATTCACTTGTTGATAGATATGTATTTGTTGTTCATAATTTTTTGGCTTTTACCTTTTTCTTCTTCCTCTTCTGAAGAGTACTTTCAGCATTTAATATAATACTGGTATGGAGTTGATGAACTCTTTTAGCTTTTTCTCATCTGTGAAGCTCTTTATCTGACCTTCAATTCTAAATGGTACCTTTGCTGGATAGAGTATTCTTGGTTGTAGGTCCTTGCTATTCATCATGTTGAATATTTCTTGCCACTTCTGTCTGGCCTACATAGTTTCTGTTGAGAAATCAGCTGACAATCGTATAGGTGCTCCCTTGTAGGTAATGAACTGTTTTTCTCTTGCTGCTTTTAATATTCTCTCTTTGTCTTTTGCTCTTGGTATTTTAATTATGATGTGTCTTGATGTAGTCATCTTTGGATTCCTTCTATATGGGGTTCTGTGTGCTTCTTGGACTTGTAAGTCTATTTCTTTCACTAGATGTGGGAAGTTTTCAGTCATTGTTTCCTCAAGTAGGTTTTCAGTATCTTACTCTCTCTCTTCTTCTGGCACCCCCACATTTCTGATGTTGGTACACTTGAAGTTGTCCCAGAGGCTCCTTACATTATCTTCACATTTTTGGATTATTTTTCTTCTTGCTTTTCCAGTGGAGTGTTTTCTGATTCTTTATATTTCAAATTTTTGACTTGATTCTTGCCTTCCTCTAGTCTGCTGTTAGGTCTCTGTATAACATTTTTTTATTTCAGTCATTGTATGTTTAATTTCTAGTTGGTCCTTTTCCATCTCTAGTTGGATCTTTTCCATCTCTAGTTGGTTCTTTTTCATCTCTTCTTGGGTCTCGCTAACTTTATCCAACTTTTCTAGGATATTCTTGAAAAACCTTATAACTGTGGTTTTGAACTCTATATTCAGTCATTTGTTTTCCTCCATTTCTTTTGTTTGTGATCCCTTCCCTTGTCTCGGCATTTTCACTATGCCGAAGAACTTCTGTGTTGGATTCAGCCTTATGAAACAAGACTTACAAAACTGCAAAAACCTCTCTGTTGAGCTTGGGATGGGTGGAGTCTCAGGGCTTAACAGACCACCTTGCCTTCCAGTCGGCCCCTGCCCTATGCAGCCCCTGGATCTCACGTGACTGAGTAATCTCTGGAGCAGTCCCTGTGCGCACGTGCTTGTGCAGTGCCTCTAGATGGCTGCCTTTCCGGCTCCCCTGTGCTCTGAGACCATATGAGTCTGGGTCCTCAGGGTTTTGCCCAAAACTGGGGTTAAGTGGAGTTAGAAGTGGTGCAGTTGGGAGGCTCTGTCTCCTTCCCACTCATGAAAGCCAGCGGCACAATCAGCAGTTGGTCTTCTGCGTGCAGTGCTGTACGCGCCACCAGACTTCTGATCTTTTGTGACTCCCCTAAATTTCCATGCACTTCTCCCTTTTCACAGTCTGAGGTCCCCCCGTATGAGTTTCGGCTGGACTTGGGGTTTAGTGTCGTAGGATAAGGGGTTCAATGCTGTTAGGAGTCTCCGTCTCCCTCCCGCCAGAGAAAGCCAGACAGTTTCTCCAGCACCAGCGCTCTCTACACACGCATCTCCGTACCTCAGCTTTTTGCAGCTCCTCTGGGTCTCCGTGAGCCCCTCTCTTTCCTTCTAGCTGTAGAATTTCCACTCAGCCAGCTTTCCTGTGGTTCTGGACGATGTCCGTTCTGTCTTTTAGTTGTAGTTTTGAAATTGTTGTGCGAAGCAGCAGTGTAGGTGTTTACCTATGCTGCCATCTTGGATTCTCCTCATCAGATTTTTAATTCACTTGATTTTTAGATTCACTTGTTGATAGATATGTATTTGTTGTTCATAATTTTTATCTTTACCTTTTTCTTCTTCTTCCTCTTCTTAAAGAATATCTTCCAGCATTTCATATAATATGGGTTTGGTGTTGATGAACTCCTTTAGCTTTTTCTTCTCTGTGAAGTTCTTTATCTGCCCTTCAATTCTGAATGATGGCTTTGCTGGGTACAGTAATCTTGGTTGTAGGTTCTTGCTATTCATTACTTTGAATAATTCTTGAAACTCTCATCTGGCCTGCATAATTTCTGTTGAAAAAATCAGCTGGCAATTGTATGGGTGCTCTCTTGTAGGTAATGAACTGTTTTTCTCTTGCTGCTTTTAATATTCTCGCTTTGTCTTTTGCTCTTGGAATTTTAATCATGGTGTGTTTTGATATGGTCCTCTTTGGATTCCTTTTTTTGAGGGTTCTGTGCAATTCCTGGATTTGTAAGTGTATTTCTTTCACCAGGTGGGGTGAAAAGTTTTCAGTCATTATTTCTTCAAATAGGTTTTCAGTATCTTGCTCTCTCTCTTTTTCTGGCACCCCTCATAATTCTGATGTTGGTACGCTTGAAGTTGTCCCAGAGGCTCCTTACACTATCTTCAAATTTTTGGATTCTTTTTGTTTTTCCAGTTGAGTGTTTTTTATTTTCTTTTCATAAATATAGATATAGATATAGATATAGATATAGATATAGATATAGATATAGATATAGATATAGATGTAGATGTAGATGTAGATATAGATATATAGATTGATTTTTTTTACAGAGAGGAAGGGACAGAGATAGAGAGCTAGAAACATCAATGAGAGAGAGAGAGAGAGAGACATTGATCAGCCACCTCCTGCACTACTCCTACTAGGGATGTGCCCACAACCAAGATACATGCCCTTGACCAGAATCAAACCTGGAACCCCTCAGTCCACAGGCCCTTGCTCTATCCACTGAGCCAAACCAGTTTCAGCTGTTTTTTTTTCTTTTTTGTATTTCTAATCTTTGACTTGATTCTTGTATTCCTCTTGTCTGCTGTTAGGTTTCTGCATAATATTTTTTTTATTTTAGTCAGTGTATGTTAAATTTCTAGTTGGTCCTTTTTAATATCCTCGAGGGTCTTGCTAAATTTATCAACTTTTTCTAGGAAATTCTTGAGTAACCTTATAACGACAGTTTTGAACTCTATATCCAGTCGTTTGCTTTCCTCCATGTCTTTCATTTGTGATCTGTTTGTCTCAGCATTTTTGCTGCTTTCCTGAGTTGGTAGAGTAGCTTTGTGTGCGAGGTGTCCTATGAGGCTCAGTGGCTCAGCCTCCCCAGTTACCTGAGGTGGACACTCTTGGTGCATCACTTCGTGTACTGTGTGTATAGCCTTGTTATAGTTAAGTCCTGATTGTTGTTGGTATCACTGGGAGGAATTGACCTCCAGGCGAATTGTCTGTGATGATCAGCTGTGTCTATTCTGGGAGAACTTCTGTGCTGGAGATACCCTTATGAGACAAGACTTGCAAAACTGCCAAAGCCTCTGTGCTTAACTTAGATGAGGCGAAGTCTCAGGGCAGAGCAGATAGCCTTGGCTTCCCATCAGCCCTCCCCTATGAAGCCCCTGGGTCTCAGTGTCCCTTGGTAATTGTTGCAAGCACCTTTTAGAGAAAGCTGCCCTCTAGTTTTGATCACGGTCAGATAGTCTATTTTCTCCATGAATGAGTCTGGTTTCCCAGAAACTCATCTGGAACTGGAGTTCAGTGCAGTTGGGAGCTTCTGTCTCCCTCCCTCTCACTTTAGAAAGCTAGCCACACACTCAGCCACCCATGCATTCAGCAGTTAGTCCTCTCTGTGTCCATATGCCTCTGGACCTCTGCTTCCACAACTCCCCTGAGTCTCAGTGTGATTTCTCTTTTCCTGATAGTCCAGTTTCTCCCCAAATGAATCTGTGTTCCCCAAAACTCGCCTGGAACTGGAGTTCAGCACAGTCGAGAGCTTCCATCTCCCTCCCGCTTTAGAACGCCAGCCATGCACTCAGCTGCCTGTGTGCTCAGCCGTCCATCTTCTTCACACACTCACCCATCTCTGTATCTCAGCCTTTTGCAGCTCTTCTGATTCTCAATGTGCTTTTCTCTTTCCTTCTAGTTCTAGAATTTCCACTCAGCCAGCTTTCCTGTGATTCTGCATGGTATCTGTTTTGTCTTTTAGTTGTAGTTTTGATATTATGTTGTGTGAGACAGCAGTTTAGGTGTTTACCTATGCCGCCATCTTGGTTTCTCCAAGACTGTCTATTCTCATAATTGTATTTAGTATTTTGAAAATTTCAATATAATAAGACTGAAAATTTAAAAAGAGGGGGTTATAACTTTTGAAAAGAGTGAGGCAAATTTCTCATTGTTCCCAGATGATATGTTGTATACATAGAAAATTCATGAGAATCAATTCTAAAATAATGAGAATTAATAATAGAATTCAGAGATGTCACTTGATATAAGACAAATATAAAACACTAGTGGCCCAGTGCACAAAATTTGTGCACTCGGGGCAGGGAGTGAGGTCCCCCAGCCTGGTCTGTGCCCTGTCACAGTGCAAGAGCCTCGAGAACCATCACCCCAAAGAGGTAGGCCCTACCCACCCATCTGAGGATCCTCAATGGATTGCCCCAAAGAGTAGGCTGAAGCCAGGAGAGGCCTGTAGACTCCTGAGCCAGGCTGTGGCAGAGGCTGCAGACCCCCAGTGCAGGTTCATGGAGAGGTCTCTCTGCCATGGGCCTGCCCCTGTTCCCAATACTGCAAGTCCCCACCCACAGACTCATGCTGCACACACAGCCTGCTGATTGGTTGTTACTGTGACGGTATCCCGACCAATTTGTATATTACACTATTATTAGTATAGATATTTGTAGCCTTCTTATGTACTAAAATATAATCTATTAGAAGGCATAATTAATTTTAAAAAATCCTGCCCTCGTGGATTTGGCTAAGTGAATAGAGTGTCAGCCCACAAACAGAAGGTTCTGGTTTCCATTCCAGTCAAGGGCATGTACTTCAGCTGGGAGGCAACCAATCGATGTGGCAGACACATCAATGTTTCTCTCTCTCTCCCTCTCCACCTCCCTTTCATTATCTCTAAAAATCAATGAAAAAATATCCTCAAGTGAGGATTAAAATTTTAAAAATCCCAATAACATAATAGTTAAGATCACAGCTGGTGGAGCCAGATGTCTTGATCATTCATTTACTAACCATGGGAACTAAACCCCTCTGGACTGTTTCCTCATCCACAAAATAAGAATGTAAATTTCATAGAGCTGTTTGAGGATTAAATTAGTAAGTACCAATAAAGCATTTAGAATCTAACCTACAAATAGTAATATTAGTATTTACTCCATTCACAGTCGTTACAATAACAGCACCATAGAAAACTTTAGTGTGCCCTAGCTGGCTTGGCTCAATGGGTAGAGCATCGGCCTGCAGCCTGAAAGGTCCCAAGTTTAATTCCAGATAAGGGCATATGCCTACTTGTGGGCTCGATCCCCAGTAGAAGGTGTGTAGGAGGCAGAAAATCAATTCTCTCTCATCAATGATGTTTTTTTCTCTCTCTCCCTCTGCTTTCATCTATGAAATCAATAAAAAATTTCATATTCAAAAAATGTTACCAACATTAAAAAAACAACTTATCTGTAACCTTACTGAAAAAATGTGAAGAACCTATGAAAGAAAACTATAAAATTTTTCTAAGAAATATAATGAAAGATTTTATACCATTCAATCACAACTATAATAGAACCTTTTATTATTTGATAAAATGATTCTACTGTTTATCTGTAATAAAAAGCAGATGAGAAAAGCAAAGAAAAAAATTAAAAACAGGAAAAAGGAGAAGAAATTTTCTCTCTATTTTAAGACCTTTCCCTCAAAACTTTTATGAAAATTATGAAATAAGTAATATATAACTAAATAAAGGCTTGTGCAGTTGGCACAAGAATAGACAGAGTAAAAGAGCTAAACCAATAGCCTGGAAAAAAGACTAGTTGTATGTGTATGGGTGTATGATTAATTATATGAGTTCAAGTTGTGATAATAATAAGAGCTAACATTTATTGAACACTTATTTTGTGTCAGTTTCTATGAAAAGCACTTTATATTCACAAGAACCCTGAATCTTCACAAAAACCATGTGAGGTAGGAAGTGTTATCTATGTGTGAAGGAGCTAAGTCTTAGAGAGGTAAATGACTTGCCACCCTACACAGGAATTTATTTATTTTCTTTTTTTTTCATTTCAAGAAAAACAATTTTAAATACAGTAGTACCTTGAGATACGAGTTTAATTCATTCCATAACCTTGAGGCGTGGGAAACTATGAGACGCTCAAGTCTCAGTAAACTGGTGGGTCGTGTGCAGCTGGCCAATCCTCACTATTACTCGTATCTCAACTGTTGCTCATATTTCAAAGCAAAAATCACTTGCTCGAGGGCTCGTATCTCAAAAATCTCCTACATTAGGGCACTCGTATCTCGAGGTACCACTGTCTGATAATGTTACATGCAATAGACATCAATTATTCAAGAAAAAAATGATCTTACATACAATGATACTAGAGACCCGGTGCATGACATTCGTGCACTGGAGGGGAGGTCCCTTCAACCTGGCCTGCACCCTCTCCCAGTCCAGGATCCCTCAGGGGATGTCTGACAGTCCTTAGCACTGCCATGAAGGTAAGAGAGGCTCCTGCCACTGCCGCTGCACTCATTAACTGTGATCCCAGCTTCTGGCTGACTGGTGCTCCCCCTGTGGGAGCGCACTGACCACCAGGGGAAGTCCTGCATTGAGCATCTGTCCCCTGGTGGTCAGTGTGCATAATAGCAATTGGTTGTTCTGCTGTTCAGACAATTTGCATATTAGGGTTTTATTATATAGGATACATGCAATAAACAATATTTCAAGAATAAAAGGAGGGGAGAAACCAAGATGGCAGCATAGGTGAACACCTACACTGCTGCCTCCCACAACAATTTCAAAACTACAACCAAAAGACAGAACGGACATCATCCTGAACCACAGGAAAGCTGGTGGAGTGGAAATTCTACAACTAGAAGGAAAGAGAGGGGCTCACGGAGACCCAGAGGAGCTGCAAAAAGCTGAGGTACGAAGATACGTGTGTGGAGAGAGTTGATGCCGGAGAACCTGGCTGGCTTTCTCTGGCAGGAGGGAGAGGGAGACTCTCAATGGCATTGAACCCCTTATCCTATGACACTAAACCCCAGATCCAGCCGAAACTCATATGGAGGGAGTTTGGACTGTGAAAAGGGAGAAGTGCACGGAAATTTAGGGGAGTCACAAAAGGTCAGAAGTCTGGTGGCGCGCACAGCACTGTGCGCTGATTGTGCTGCTGGCTTTCATGAGTGGGCTGGAGACAGACCCTCCCAACTGTGCCACTTCTAACTCCACTAAACCCCAGTTTTGGGTGAAAACCTGGAGACCCAGACTCATATGGTTCTGGAGCCCAGGAGAGCTGGAGGGGCAGCAGTATAGTGGCACTGCGAGAGAGCGTGAGCACACACAGAGACTGCTCCAGAGATTACCCAGTCACGTGAGACTCAGGGGCCGTGGAGGGCGGGGCTGACTGGAAAGCAAGGCGGTCCATTAAGCCCTGAGACTCCACCCATTTTAAGCTCAACAGAGAGGCTTTTGCAGTTTTGCAATTCTGGTATCATAAGGCTGAATCCAACACAGAAGTTCTCCCGGCATAGTGAAAATGCCGAGACAAGGGAAGGGATCACAAACAAAAGAAATGGAGGAAAACAAACAACTGGATATAGAGTTTAAAACCACGTTTATAAGGTTTTTCAAGAATATCCTAGAAAAGTTGGATAAAGTTAGCGAGACCCAAGAGAAGATGAAAAAGAACCAATTAGAAATTAAACACACACTAACTGAAATAAAAAATATTATACAGAGACCTAGAGCAGGGGCTGACTGGAAGGCAAGGTGGTCCATTAAGCCCTGACACTCCATCCATCCCAAGCTCAACAGAGAGGCTTTTGCAGTTTTGCAAATCTTGTATCATAAGGCTGAATCCAACACAGAAGTTCTCCCAGCATAGTGAAAATGCTGAGACAAAGGAAGAGATCACAAACAAAAGAAATGGAGGAAAACAAATGACTGAATATAGAGTTCAAAACCACGGCTATGCCGAGACCGGTTTGCTCAGTGGATAGAGCATCGGCCTGCGGACTGAAAAGTCCCAGGTTCGATTCTGGTTGGGGCATATACCTTGCTTGCAGACACATCTCCAGTGTGGGGCATGCAGGAGGCGGCTGATCGATGTCTCTCTCTCATCGATGTTTCTGACTTTCTATCCCTCTCCCTTCCTCTCTGTAAAAAATCAATAAAATATATTAAAAAACACACAAAAAAAAAACCCACGGTTATAAGGTTTTTCAAGAATATCCTAGAAAAGTTGGATAAAGTTAGCGAGACCCAAGAAGAGATGAAAAGGAACCAACTACAGGTGGAAAAGGTCCAACTAGAGATGGAAAAGGACCAACTAGAAATTAAACATACACTGACTGAAATAAAAAATATTATACAGAGACCTAACAGCAGACTAAAGGAAGGCAAGAATCAAATAAAAAATTTGAAATATAAGGAATCAAAAAACATTCCACTGGAAAAGCAAGAAGAGAAAATAATCCAAAAATGTGAAAATTATGTAAGGAGCCTCTGGGACAACTTCAAGTGTACCAACATCAGAATTGTGGGGGTGCCAGAGGAAGAGAGAGAGCAAGATACTGAATACCTACTTGAGGAAATAATGACTGAAAACTTCCCACATCTGGTGAAAGAAATAGACTTACAAGTCCAGCAAGCACACAGCCCTCATATAAAAGGAAACCAAAGAGGACTACACCAAGATACATCATCATTAAACTGCCAAGAGCAAAAGAC
Source organism: Lasiurus borealis (assembly GCA_004026805.1). Lineage (NCBI taxonomy): Eukaryota > Metazoa > Chordata > Mammalia > Chiroptera > Vespertilionidae > Lasiurus > Lasiurus borealis. Next base: position 7,585 of record PVJN01036273.1, on the reverse strand, counting down.
AAGGAGAAAATATTAAAAGCAGCAAGAGAAAAACAGTTCAGCTGATTTCTCAACAGAAACTATGCAAGCCAGACGGAAGTGGCAAGAAATATTCAACATGATGAATAGCTAGAACCTACAACCAAGAATACTCCATCCAGCAAAGCTATCATTCAGAATTGAAGGGCAGATAAAGAGCTTCACAGATAAGAAAAAGCTAAAGGAGTTCATCAACACCAAACCAGTATTATATGAAATGCTGAAAGTACTCTTCAAGAAGAGGAAGAAGAAAAAGGTAAAAGACAAAAAATTATGAACAACAAATACATATCTATCCACAAGTGAATCTAAAAATTAAGTGAATTAAAAATCTGATCAACAGAATAAACTGTTGAATATAATAGAATCAGGAGCACAGAAAGGGAGTGGACTGATAATTCTCATGGGGGAAAGGGGTGAGGGGTGTACAGGGAGGCACTGGACAAAAATCATACACCTATGGATAAGGGCAACCGGAGGGTGGTATGGATAGAGGGAAGGGTGGGAGCCGGGTGGAGGGGAGCTATGGAGAGGAAAAAAGAGAAACAAATGTTAATCTGAATAATAAAGATTTAATTTTTAAAAAAGAATAAAAGGATTTGAAGTATAACAATACCCCCAAAACTGTACTAGCATAGTATGGTATCACAAAAATTACAGGAAATAGTAAAATTCTTCAAATAACAGAATTACATTTATTATATTCTAGAATATTTTCCCCCCTCTGGCCCTATTTTAGTTCATCATTTTATGTTGTTCGTTATATTTCACAAATGAGTGAGATCATATGGTATTTATTTTTCTCTGACTTGCTCATTTCACTTAGCATGATGCCTTTAATCTTTATTTTGTTGGATATGAGTATTGCTAGTCCACCTTTTTTATCTTTTCCATTTGCATGGAAAATTTTTTTCCATCCCATCACTTTCATCCTGGGTGTGTGTCTTGTTTTGAGGTTGGTCTCTTGTAGACAGCATATAGTTGGATCATGTTTTTGTATTCATTCAGCTATCCTATGCCTTTTGATTGGAGCATTAAATCCATTCACATTTAGGGTTATTATTAAGAAGTACTTACTTATAGCCATTTTAATTCTGAATTGCTTTCTCCGTTTCTTCTTCTCAGCATTTACTTAGAGCAATTCCTTTAGCATTTATTTTTAATATTTAATTGATTTTTTACAGAGAGGAAGGGAGAGGGATAGAGAGTCAGAAACATCAATGAGAAACATTGATCAGCCACCTCCTGCACACCCCCCAATGGGGATGTGCCTGCAACCAAGACACATGCCCCTCCCCCCCCCAATCAGAATCAAACTCGGGACCCTTCAGTCTGCAGGCTGACGCTCTATCCACTGAGCAAACCGGTTTTGGCGCATTGCTGGCTTGATGGTGATGAACTCCTTTAGCCTTTTTCTTTTCTTTTTTTTTTTTTTTTTTTTTTGTCTGAGAAGCTCTTTATTTGACCGTCTATTTTGAATGATAGTCTTGCTGGATATAGTAATGTTGCTCTCAGATCCTTGCTTTCCATTATCTTAGTACTTCATACCATTCCTTTCTGGCCTGTAGAGTTCCTGATGAAAAATCAGGTGTCATGTCCTAGCCGGTTTGGCTCAGTGGATAGAGTGTTGGCCTGCAGACTCAAGGGTCCCAGGTTCAATTCTAGTCAAGGGCATGTACCTTGATTGAGGGTACATTCCCCGTAGGAGGTGTGCAGGAGGCAGCTGCTTAGATGTTTCTAACTCTCTATTTCTCTCTGTGAAGAATCAATAAAATATGTATTTAAAAAAAAGAAATCAGGTGTCAGCCTTATGGGCACTCCCTTGTAGGTAACAGTTTTCTTTTCTCTTACTGCCTTTAAGATTTTTTCTTTCTCTTTAATTTTTGGCATTTTAATTATGATGTGTCTGGGAGTGGGTCTCTTTGGGTTCTTTTTGTTTAGGGTTCTTTGTGCCTTCTGAACTTGTGTGGCTTTTTCCTTTATCAGATTAGTTTTCTACCATTATTTCTTCAAACACCTTCTCTATACCTTTCTTCCTTTCTTCCTCTTCTGGCACAACTACTATTCTAATATTGTTATGTTTCACATTGTCTCACAGCTCCCTTAAGCTGTCCTCCTATTTCTTAATTGTTTTTTTCTTTTTGGTTTTCTAATTGAGTGATATTTTCAACTCTGTCTTTTAATTCATTGATTTGATCCTCAGCTTTCCCTAATCTGCTGTATTCCTTCCAATGTATTCTTTATTTGTATTATGTCATTCTTTATCTCAGTTACTAAATATTTTTTCCTACTGTTGAGCATTTTCAACATCATTACTCTGAACTCTATTTCAGATAAATTTCTTATCTCTGCTTCTTTTATCTCTTCTTCTGGAGAATTCCCTTGTTCTTTCATTTGGGGGTTCTTTGTTTCCTCTTTTTGGTTGTCTCTTTGGGTTTGTGACTAAGTTTTAGATAGATCTCCTATACCAGTGGTTGGCAAACTGTGGCTCATGAGCCACATGCGACTCTTTGGCTCTTTGAGTGTGGCTCTTCCACAAAATACTACGGCCTGGGCAAATCTATTTTAAAGAAGTGGCCTTAGAAGTAGTTTAAGTTTAAAAAAATCTGGCTCTCTAAAGAAATTTCAATCATTATACTGCTGATATTTGGCTCTGTTGACTAATGAGTTTGCCGACCACTGTCCTATACCTCTCCATCTCAAGTGCAGGATAGTGTTAAAGGCTGTTTCTGATTAATTGGATCAGGTAAAGACTCAAAGCCTTCAGAGACTGCCTCTGTCTACAGACTAATAGGATTCTGACTTGAATTGACCGCAGGCAATTGTCCTTAGGTGTAGCGAGAGTTTTTGTTCCAGGGGGTGGTGGGTGGTAGTAATGGTGGTGGTGGTGGTGGTGGTGGGCTAATTGTTACTTTAAATCTCTTCCTAGAGGCTAATTGTTACTTTAAATCTCTTAAGTGGCCTCAGGGCAAGGTGTTTTCCAATAGGGTGTGTCCGATGTCTTCCCCCCAGGCAAGGCAGATGTCTGTGTGGGAAAAATCCTACACCTATGGATGAGGATAGTGGTAGAGGGTAAGGACAGAGGGTGGAGTGGGTACCCCGTGGTGGGGAGCTATGGGGGGAAAAAGAGGAGCAACTGTAATAATCTGAAAAATAAAGATTTATTTTTTAAAAAAGTAAAAGGAGAAACCAAGATGGCAGCATAGGTGAATACCTAAATTGCTGCCTCATACAACAATTTCAAAACTACAGCTAAAATACAGAATGGACATCATCCAGAGCTACAGGAAAGCTGGCTGAGTGGAAATTCTACAACTAGAAGGAAAGAGAGGAGCTCACGGAGACTTAGAGGAGCTACAAAAAGTTGAGATATGGAGACACGTGCATGGAGAGGATGGGCGGTTAAGTGCCTGGTTGGCTTCCTCTAGTGGGAGGGAGACAGAAACTCCTGACTGCACTGAACCCCAGTTTTTACTGCACTGAACGCCAATTCTGGGTGAGACTCATACGAGGGGAGTCTGGACTGTCAGGAAAAGGGAGGAGTATACAGAAACTCAGGGGAGCGCAAAAGGCAGAGGTCTGGAGGCACACACTCGAGTGTGCTCAGAGAGGACTGACCGCTGAGTGTGCTGCTGGCTTTCTCTAGTGGGAGTAAGACAGAACTTCCTAACTGTGCTGAACTCCAGTTCCAACTGCACTGAACCCCAGTTTCGGGTGAGACCCTGGGGACACAGACTCATATGGGTTCCCGGAGTGCATGGAAACTCAGGGGAGCAGAGAAAGGCAGAGGTGTGGAGGCGCACATGCACAAGTATGCACAGAGAGAGCTTCAGTGATTATCTAGGGACATTGGGACCCAGAGACTGCATAGGGCAGCGCTGACAAGAAGCCAAGGCTATCTGCTCAGCCCTGAGACTCTGCCCCATCCAAGCTGAGCACAGAGGCTTTTGCAAATTTGCAAGTCTTGTCTCATAAGGCTGTCTCCAGCATAGAAGTTCTAGCATAGACACAGCTGATCCTCACAGTTAAATTGGTCTGGAGGTCAATTCCACCCAGTGATACCAACAACAATCAAGACTTAACTACAACAAGGCTATACATACAGTCAACAAAGGGGTGCACCAAGTGTATCCACCTCAGGTAACTGGGGAGGCTGAGCCACTGGACCATATAGGACACCTCGCACACAAAGCTACTCTACCAAATCAAGGAAGCAGGGAAAATGCAAAGACAAAGAAACAGATCACAAATGAAAGAAATGGAGGAAAACAAATGACTGGATATAGGGTTCAAAACCACAGTTATAAGATTACTCAAGAATTTCCTAGAAAAGACTGATAAATTTAGTGAGACCCTCGAGGATATGAAAAAAGATCAACTAGAAATTAAACATACACTGACTGAAATAAAAAATATTATACAGAGACCTAACAGCAGACTAAAGGAAGGCAAGAATCAAGTTAAAAATTTGAAATACAAAGAAGCAGAAAACATTCAACTGGAAAAGCAAGAAGAAAAAAGAATAAAAAATTTTGAAGATAATGTAAGGAGCCTCTGGGACAACTTCAAGTGTACCAACATCAGAATTATGGGGGTGCCAGAAGAAGAGAGAGAGCAAGATACTGAAAACCTACTTGAAGAAATAATGACTGAAAACTTCCCCCACCTGGTGAAAGAAATAGACTTACAAGTCCAGGAAGTGCACAGAACCTCAAACAAAAGGAATCCAAAGAGGACCACACCAAGATACATCATAATTAAAATGCCAAGAGCAAAAGACAAAGAGAGAATATTAAAAGCAGAAAGAGAAAAACAGTTTATTACCTACAAGGGAGCACCCATACGACTGTCAGCTGATTTCTCAACAGAAATTATGCAGGCCAGATGGGAGTGGCAAGAAGTATTCAAAGTGATGAATAGCAAGAACCTACAACCAAGATTACCCAGCAAAGCAATCATTTCAGAATTGAAGGGCACATAAAGAACTTCCCAGATAAGAACAAACTAAAAGAGTTCATCAACACCAAACCAGTATTATATGAGATGCTGAAAGGTACTCTTTAAGAAGAGAAAGGTAAATATAAAAATGATGAACAACAAATACATATCTATCAACAAGTGAACCTAAAAATCAAGTGAATTAAAATCTGATGAACAGAATAAACTGTTGAATATAATAGAATCAGAGTCATAGAAAGGGAGTGGACTGACAATTCTCAGGGAAAAGGGGTGAGGGGTTTGAGGGAGAGACTGGACAAAAATCATACACCTATGGATGAGGACAATGTGGGGGATGTAAGGGCAGAGGATGGGGTGGGAATTGGGTGGAGGGGAGCTATGGGGGAAAAAAAGTGGAACAATTGTAATAATCTGAACAATAAAGATTTATTAAATTTTAAAAAAGAGGGTGCCTAAACTTTCAGTTGCCACTCCCTGGCAGACAGCACCCCACTGCTTTTCACAGCTAGATGTTATGTGGGTACACTCCTCAGTTTGGTGCTCTCTGCTGGGGAGCCCTGCTTCAGGTTTAGGTCCCAGAGTTCTCAGTGGCAAATCCCCCCCTCTCCCACTGTCTTCCTGCCCCCCTGTCCCCCTATCCCCCCAGTCCCCACCAGCTGAGATCTCTCTCTCACTCTGGAGCTTTAGTTGCTATCTGTGGGTGTCTGACCAGCCTTTTCGCACCTCTTTCCTTCCTGCCAGTCTGTATGAGGTCTCCACCTTTCGTCCTTGGATATTAGGATTCTTTCTCTCCTGTGAGTTTTCCATTGATTATTCAGGAAGCCTTTTCCTATTTTAGTTTTAATTCCAGCTTGTTCCTGGGAGCATGTCCGTGCAGCATCCTCCTACTCTGCCACCATTTTGAATCGTCCCCGGGTCAACACACCTGCTGAGTCAACTGACTCCAGAGACTTTGATCTTAACCTTATACATATTATCTATAATCTCCCTTTTAGAAAACTATCCTGGACAATCTTCACAAATGAGGACAAAGATTAATTAAGGGAAATGCTTAGGGTAGCATTTTTTTGTGATTACAAAAAAAAATGTTAAACAAGTCGAATATTCTACAGGGATATAATTAAATATATCATTCATGCAATTAAATCTTAAGCAGCCAGTAAAATCAATATTGTCAGAGAAAATTTAATAACTTGGCGAAATGCTTGTGATATGTCATTAAGTGATGTAGACTACAAATTGTACATACAGAATGACCTCAGTATGTGGGGGGAAAATCTGTATTTTCCAAATTTTTAATAAATATATATATTTTTAAATATATTGAATTCAGAGAGGAAAGAAGAGGAAAAGAGAGAAACATCAATGATGAGAGAGAATCATTAATTGGCTGCCTCCTGCATACCCCCCATTGGGGATTGAGCCCACAATCTGGACATGTGCCCTTGACCAGAATTGAACCTGGGACCCTTCAGTCCGTAGGCTGAGCTCTATCTACCAAGCCAAACCAGCTAGGGCAAGTATCTTCCAAATTTTTTATAATCATGTTTATATAATATGGGGAAAAATTATTAAAAATGTATATAAAATCTGTGATTTCTGCATGATCTTCCTGCTTAGTTACTTTCTTTTTTTTTTTTTTTTTAAGGATATATGGCTACTTTTATTTATTTATTTTTAAGGTTTTTAAATTTTATTTTTTTTATTTTTTAATCCTTGCCCAATGATATTTTTTCCATTGAATTTTAGAGAGATTGGAAGGGAGGGGGAGAGAGACAAATATCATGCCCTTGTGCCCTTGACGAGAATCCAACCCAGGACCCTTCAGTCTGCGGACGATGCTCTATCCACTGAGCCATATTGGGTAGTGCTTAAAATTGCTTTTTAGAGAGAGAGGAAGGGTGAGGGAGAGAGAGAAACTTCAATTGGCTACCTCTCATAAACACCTGAACAGACCAAAACCTGGATATGTGCCCTAACCAGGAATGGAACCAGCAACCTTTCAGTGAATGGGACAATGCCCAATCAACTCAGCCACACCTGCCAGGGGTCAGTTTTAATTTTTAATATGAGAAGTATCACAGATAAAACTCACGTAAACAAAAGCTCTCTGGAGGCCTTAATAAACATTTGAGAGTAAAAGAGTCCTGAATCTAAAAATGCTGTGAACACCTGCTTTATTAGGAGCTGCCCTCCTGGAGCTTCTGCTGTTGTACATAGGATCAAACATTCCTCCCAATCTGTGATGATAACTCAGGCCCACCCGTGAGCATGACAAGTACCTTGAATAAGTTGTAACAAAGTGCTGTGTAGATTTAAATGATAGGTGAGACCTTTTTTCTTCTTCTTTTTTTTAAATTAAATCTTTATTATTCAGATTATTACATTTGTTTCTCTTTTTTCCCCTCCATAGCACCCCTCCACCCAGCTCCCACACTCCCTCTGCCCTTAGCTCCCTCCCATTGATCTCCTCCATAGGTGTATGATTTTTGTCCAGTCTCTCCCTGTACGCCCTTCACCCCTTTCCCCCTAAGAATTAACAGTCCACTCCCTTTCTGTGCTCCTGATTCTATTATATTCACCAGTTTATTCTGTTGATCAAATTTTT
>PVJN01036272.1:0-21663 GCA_004026805.1 Lasiurus borealis | reverse complement strand
ACCAGTATTATATGAAATGCTGAAAGGTATTCTTTAAGAAGAGGAGGAAGAAGAAAAAGGTAAAGATAAAATTATGAACAACAAAGTGATAATAAATCCATCTCTATCAACAAGTGAATGGAAAATCTGATGAACAGAATAAACTGGTGAATATAATAGAATCAGGAGCATAGAAAGGGAGTGGACTGGTAATTCTCAGGGGGAAAGAGGTGAGGGGGGTGCAGGGACTGGACAAAAATCATACACCTATGAGGACAATGAGGGGAAGTAAGGGCAGAAGGTGAGGTGGGAGCTGGTGGAGGGAATTATGGAGGGGGGGAAGAGGAACAATTGTAATAATCTGAACAATATAGATTTATTCTTTAAAAAAGAAAGAAATATATGCATTTTACTTGCTTATTTTGTGTATTATCTGTATCTCCCCATTAGACTGTAAGTCTCTGAGGGCAGGGGTTGTGGTATGTTTTGCTCACTGATGTGTTCAAAACAGAGCCTACCACATGGTACATACTTGATAGTCACTGAATAAAAGACAGGAAGAAGGGAAAACAGATAACAATGTGGACTGATGCCAGGGTCTCCAGTTTCAATCCCCTGACATCTGAATTCTCTCTCTTCTATACCATTGAACCTGCTCTTTCCAATGTCACCAGAGAATTTCATGTTGCTAAACTATAGGAACACTTCAGTCCTCATTTTATCCATCCTCTTCTCTATATTGACCACTTCCTTATTCTTGAAATTCTCTTCTCTTAGAGCTACCAAGACAGACAACTCTCATTCTCTTCCATCTCCTTGGATGCTTTTTCTCCATCTGCCTCAATAATTCCTTTTCCCTCATCAACCCCATAAATAGTGCTGTTCCCAGGGTTCTGCCCTGGGTTTATTTCTCTATTTACAAATTTTTCTAAGATTATCTTTCACAATTTAAGGTTTCAGTAACTACTCAAATGACAATGGTGCACAAATCTGAATCTTAGGCATTGATATATAACTGATAAACAATTGGATATTGCCACCAGCGTTTCCCTCAGGTATCTTAAACCCAGCATGTCCAAAACTGAACTCTGTTCTGAGCTCCCCTTTCTCTTCACTAAAACATTATATATCCTGTGTGAAATACCAGAATCTATATTAAGACGAGCAGATATCACCTCTCCCCTGGACAGAAAAGGAAACTTGAACAGTACTTATTACAAATAAATACTTAAGAAGCATTAAAATATTTCAATCATTCTTTTCATTCAGCAAGTTGGTGAATATAATGCAGTCTTGCCCTCTAAGTCCTGAGTTGCTCAACTGTGGATTCTTCTCATAGAGATGGTTTTGGGAGGAAATGCTGGGCCTTGGTCAGCTGCCCGTTTGGGGTTGGCAGTTGACCTGAGTCATGGAGTCTGGAGCAGAGTCTGGGTAAGCATTCAGAAACAAATACTGCTTTATTGCAGATATTAAGCTTTCTATGAGAAGAGGGTAGGTCACATGTAATGCTAAAACTTGATGTCCTCTGAGGACGCTCCAGAAAGTATCTAGGTTTCTGAGTCTCAAATCCTCTGAAAGAGGCCAAAGCTGTAGTGGTAATAGAAGCTCTTCTCGCCTCCCTAAGTTGTTGTGACTCATATTCCTTGACTGACAAGGCCTAGGACATCTTATGTGCTTTTCTTTCATTTGCTCATTCATCATCATTTTCAACTCCTCTCTGGGAAAGAATAAACAAAAATTCACATTGCTCAGCAGTTTGTGGCAGAATTGAAACCCTAAAAATGGAAAACATGCATCTGGCAAAGTGAGGCTGGGTCACCAATACCATTGTGCAAAACCAGCTTGCTTCCTCCCATGCACTATCATTTCTCTGTGCCTTGTTCATGCTAATCCCTCTACCTAGGAAACTTTACCTTACCCGTTTGGCAAACTCTTATTCATCAGTTAAGTCCTCGATGAAATGTCACCTCTCCTGGGAACAGCAACATCTGCCTCTATCTGCTGGACTGCTTATTATGTGGTTCCCACAGTGACCTATGCATGCTCTAAAAGAGCACTTACTGTAACTAGTTAGTTGTTTCTAATACCCCCACACAACTTTGTGCAATGGAGAGGGGATATTTGTATCTCACTGCCTTGCACTAGCTAATAAGTCCTAGCACAGTGTAGATCCTCAAAATACATGTGATTGAAAAGATGAACCAAGGAATGCAATAACAAAGTAAACATGGGAGTACCTCCACCCTATACTTCAGTCCATTTAGTGCTGGAGCTAGGAACCTATTTGGGAAGCTCACTGTGGAACTCGGTTTTCTGCCTTCCCCAACTTCATTATTCCCTCCACCCCTCTGAATGAAGAAGTTTGAAATACTACCTTTTCCCAAATTTATTTGTAAAATACAAGACTCCTCACTGGTTTTTATCTCCAGCTTCTTTAAGTACAACATCTTTGTCAGGGCAATACCATAAGGCAGACAAGAAAACAAACTGCATATTGTAATTATTGTCCAAATTATTGGCCTCATCTCTTTCGCTGCTAATGGAACTGAGTGGTCCCTACTCCTGTTCTGCAGAGGACAAAGTCTATCAGCAGAGTTCTTTCTGGCACTGCTGTGTGTGGTGCTTTGCACAAAGTAGTCACTGTTGATGCTATAACCATATGTAACCAGGACAATGAGGTGGGCCAGGAGGAGATGCTGGGGAATCTTGACTTAGAAGAAGCCCCAACCAAGGGATTTTACCATGAACCCTGGGATCTTTGGCATACATTTCTGTCATACAAGATCTAGAGTATTTAATTCAAGGCTACCAGTTTAGAGAAATATATTACACTAGAAACTCACCTCAACAATAGCTTATACCCAAAAAGAGGAATATAATCATGAAAACAAACCAAGATTGGCTTCCAGGACTGATACACTGTCAGATCATGCTCTCTTCTGTTCTCAATTCCGAGTGTGCTGGTTCATTCTCTTCTCCTACAGGCAGGCATTTCTAAGCAATAGGAAGCTTGGCTTCCCATCTTTGCCAACATAGCAATTGGAATATATACAAGATTCCAAGAAAAACTCCGTTTGGCCCCACCCAGATCATATAGGTGCCTCTGTATTAAAGGGAATGGTCCCAGAAACGTGGGTGGAGCAGAGGCATGATCACTGGACAAATCTTTACCAGCCAGGTGACTTGTATTGATTGCATATTAATAACTTAGAATATTTTTAAAGTTTTTTTATTACCAAATACTCATTGGGTAAAATATAGAATGTTCAGAAAAGAAAAATCCCATAATCCTACCACTCAAATGATAGCCATTGTTAGTCTTCCATTCTTGTTTAATGCTTTTATTATTTTTCAATCTTCACCCAGAAATATTTTTTTCCATTGATTTTTTAGAAAGAGTGAAAGGGAGGGAGGAGTGGAGGGAAACATCACTGTGAGATACACTATCTGGTTGCCTCCTACACATGCCCCAAGTGTGGCCCAGGATCAAAGCTGCAACCAAGGTACATGCCCTTGACCAGGAATTGAACCTTCAAGCCTTCACTTTGTCAAATGAATGCTTAAACACTGAGCAACTGGCTAGGGCTTGTTTAATGCTTAAAAAAAAAAAAACCCTGTATATACAATTTTGCTGAGTTTTCCACTTTTGCATTGTAACACGTGCATTTCTCCTAGTCACAAAAGCCTCTGCAGCATTGCTTTATATAGCTATACAGTGTACTCTGAAAACTTTTTAACTACCTCATTCAGAAGAAAAGAAGGTAGTGGAGCAACATGGTATTTTCAGTTCATGGGGCTCAATCCCAGAGAAGAGGCCATCAGAATTCTCCTCCCCCATTTCCTGCATTCCTCCAAACACTTAGAAATTTGTCTCATCCACACTTACTCTTCTCTCCTCCAGACTCAGAGGACTTGCTATGAATTTGGCTAGTGGTTCAGCCAAACATCCTAGATTTGAATCCTGACCTATGTAACCTGGGAAATTTAGCTTTCTAAAAATGTGTGTACAGTGGGGATTTTAACATAGTTCTTAAAAGGATTAAATAACATTAGGTATATAAAACACTTAGCACATAATAGGTGACCAGTAAGTGCTAATTAAAAAAAAAATACAAAGATTCCTCTTGCTATAGCTCTCCTCCCTTGCCCTTTTCAGCCATGTTTCTTGAAAATGACTTATACTTACTATTTGGTAATCGCCCCCTTTGCACTGCAACTCAGTGTATAATCTGGCTTTTATTCCTGACATTGCTCACCAAAGATCTCCTAGAAAACACTAGATGCATTCATGGAACTTTGAGTCAATTCGTAGTCTTTTGTGTATATAGTCAATTTCTCCTGGTTCCCAATTTTCTTAATTCTTGTTCCTTTTTATTCTTCTTTGCTGCCTAAATTCTGTTCTTTAATTAGCATCTGTCCTCAACTTTTGAATGTCTGGAAAACGCATGATTCTTTCTTATGAGATTGGAGTTAGAATTCTGGCTCTCCTACTTACCAAACTAAGTTCCCAAGTTATTTAACTCACCTGCGCCTCCATAGTCTCAACCACAAAAAGGTGACTCCTCTCCTGGACAAACATCTTAAATGGAGTCATTGTACACTGAACTTGACCTTCTCATTGGCATAATGGACTAGTAGGCATAAACTGGAATTCCAGTCTGGAAACCCATTTCATAGCATAAGTATGTCAAAACTCAAACAAATAATATACTCTCCATATTTATTAACAGTATAAAACTAACAATATGAGCTGTGATATACATGTTTCTTTGAGGTATTTTTCTTCATGGGCTGGACTGGCTGAGGTTTCTTAGGCTCTTAGTTTAATGAAGTTTGGACAGAATATGCCATCTTTTCCTGGTAAAACTTCCTAAGGTATTATTCCTTACTCCAGAGACCTTTGAACTGCATTGAAAATTAATGTCATCTGCCACAAAGGAAAAAAATAATTCAATGATGTTCAGATAAATGCCTCTTGAAGTTTTTAAAAGCTAAACATTGGACAGTTTCAATTATGTCTTACTTTTCCATTTTTATAAAAATATACTTTGTTGAGCTCCTGAGAAATTTCTAACAATACAACCAGGTTTGCAGGAGAAACTTCTGGATCCACTCACTCTGCAATGTCAATCAGTTTCAGTGATGCTTTTTACAGTAATACAAATGCCTTCCATATACTGAATGAGGCAGTTTCCTCCAAATTCCTAGTTCTAGGCTTCACTTACAATTTTCACAATATCCAAAACACTTCCAAAATTCCTTATTGATCCATCCTCCTTGATTGCTTTGACCTTTAAAAATTTTACAATAAAAATACCTTAAGGATGCAACAACTTATTTGATCTGTTGGCTAAGTCAATGAGATGCTTTGCGAAGATAAATGGAGAGGAAGAAAAACGAATGTCAGGATACTGCTGCTTAAGAATTCGGAGACGGCTTGAAGCATTGGCCAAACCCAGCTGTTATCAATTTTTTAAATGCCATTATTTCTTGTCCTGTGGAACAAAGTAGAGTGATGCCATTATTTCTTGCCCTGTGGAATGAAGTAGATTGAAAAATCAAAGCTTGAGGATTGCTTCTTCAAAAGACATTAGTTCATTAATTAAAGGGGACTGACTGCCTTACATTTTGGCAAAAAAGGCACTAGTTTTAATTTGCAGTCAACTGTAATGTGATTCCTTCTACCCAACTGCATAGTCGATATTTAAAAATTGTCTTAAAAAGTAACGGGCCTCTCTGCATTTTAATTAAATTTTCTGGAAAATTCTTCAATGTTTCATTAGCACTTGTAGCTTCCGCCAGATGTTATGCTAACAAGTTCTCACTGTTATAAAAACAAACAAAAGCTGTTTAATTTGCAGCGTTCTCATCTGATGAAATCTCTATCCCTTTGTTTCTAACCAAAGGTCCTAGTTCAGGCCCTTCTTACTCTGAGTTAGTAACGCAGTGGCTTTGAAACCAATCTAAACAAAATCACCCGAATTCAATTTCTAATCTACCTCCAGAATCTTCCCCAAGGTATGCAACTGTCCTTTGAGCCATCACTCTACCTTGCAGAATCCCTCCAACATAGCGCTTAACAAATTTTATTAACATTTTATTTCTACACAGGTCTGCTTCATTTTATCCTGAGTCACTATTGGGCAAAGCCCATTTCTTACAGGTTTTTGGTTACCAGCACAAAGAAGGCACTCAACTTGTTTTCTGTGTTGGACTGGATATAAGCCCAACTCTCATTTCAGCTTTCAAATACCTTAAGAATTCTCTCTTTGAAAACCAAAATTTTCTAATCTAATATTATTAAATAATGTGGGGAAAAAAACACTGCAAGTTTTGATGAAAAACAATACCTGATTTTTCTTCTTTGAAGCTAGTACACTAGGAAAATCAAACCTTAATGACTTATAGTAGTCCTATGGAACACTAATTGATCAAACTTTCTATAGCTGCCTTCGGTAGCTACTGAAACCTGCTCCAGCCTTCACTGCTTTTTAGGTTTTTTTGTCACCCACACCTATTAGCTTTTATATCTAATCTACCTGTCTACACCAACTCTTCTCACATCTCAAAATTTTGCTTTTTTTAACATGCTGTAGGCTAGAAAGCTAAAATAATCAAGCTTGTTAAAATGTTATGGCAGGAAGAAATAGCCCCTGAGAAATTATGTACCCATGTTCAAAAAAACACAAGGATCTTGGTTTGGCTCAATGAATAGAGTGTTGGCCTGTGGATTGAAGGGTCCCAGGCTCAATTACAGCCAAGGGGACATGCCTGGATTTCGGGCTCCATCCCAGTAGAGGGCGTGTAAGAGGCAGCTGATTAGATTTTCTCTCATCATCGATGTCTCTCTCCATTCCTCTGAAATCAATAAAACCATAAAGTTAATAGTAATAATAATACTATGTAGCCCTGACTGGTTTTGCTCAGTGGATAGAGTGTCAGCCTGAAGACTGAAGGGTCCCAGGTTCAATTTTGGTCAGGGACACATGCCTGGGTTGCAGACTGGATCTCCAGTAGGGGGCGTGCAGGAGGCAGCCAATTGATGATTCTTTCTTATCATTGATGTGCCTATCTCTCCCTTCTTTCCTCTCTGAAATTAGTAAATATTTTTTTTAAATACTGTTTAAAAAACAAAAGGATCTTACGACATCCATTTGAGCTGTTCAAAGTCTTCATTGCTTACTCTCTGGCTCTAATCTTCACCAGAAAAATGCACTGTGTTATCACTTAAATTTGCATTTTCAATTAAAATCCAGCTTATGCCGAAACTGGTTTGGCTCAGTGGATAGAGCGTCAGCCTGCGGACTGAAGGACCCCGGGTTTGATTCCAGTCAAGGGCATGTATTTAGAGGTTGAGGGCTCATCCCCAGTAGGGGGTGTGTAGGAGGCAGCTGATCAATGTTTCTCTCTCATAGATGTTTCTAGCTCTATCCCTCTTCCTTCCTCTCTGTAAAACAATCAATAAATTTTTTTTTTAAATCCAGCTTATTTTACTAAGTTAAAACTCTCCTCATTTTAAAGTTCATATTAGAAAGTTATGAGTCATGTTGCAGTCACTTCAAAATTTAAAGCTATTTTAAACTACCCTATACATTTCTAGCAGATCAAAAGTATTATATGCAATGGGACATAAAATATTAAGTATTTAAAATTACAAAATAAAAATATCCCAAGATTGATGTGTAAATTTTTCTTAAATTCAAAAATGTAATATGGACTAAAGTTCAATACTAAATAATCAATGTTTCATATTCTATCAAAAATACATCCTCTGCTTTTTGTACTCTATATAATGGAGATAACAGAAAATAGGCATCACATAGATTTAGACAAGGTAAGCTCAGAGTGACTTTTAATATGCCAAACAATGTTAATAATACACAAGTCAAACAGACAAGTGCAAACAAGTCTTAAACCAAAATCAATAGGAAAATAAACAATAAACAAAATTTTTTCAATATCTGTTAGCCAGTACTATTAGTCAAGTGGCTAATCACAGATAAAATATATTTTATGAAAAGCTTGGAATAGTCAGAAGTCATTCTGGCATTTCAAACAGCTATGTACAGTATCACCGAGATTAGTTTATATACACCAATGTTGAAGGGAAACTGGGCAAACAGTTAAAAACAGACTAACAATACAATCAAGTACAAAACTTGGGTGGCAAGAGGAAAGATTTTTTAAAAATTCAGGGAAGGGCATTATCAGGAAAAATTACAAAACCAGCAATAATTATACTACATTAATACAGCATTTTCAAAGAGGGGAAAGGATGCATTCTCCAATGCACTAGCTTCAAAGTTCAAAGGGGAAAAAAGGCAAATAAGCTGCTTTTCATCAAGAGCAGCTATGTATTTCACATAATTGTTTTTTTTAAAAAAAGCCTATTAACAACAATGATTGTTTTAATGCTACAATTTTACAGCAAAGACAAAACTAAAATAGCAGCAAATTCACAAGGCAATACTTCCACAGAATTATTCCATGGTTCATACAGTGCCCAAAAGTGCTCCCAGTTGGATATACAAATACAATTCACAATTAAAAAAAAAAAAGAAATGTAAGACTGACACACAGGTACATTGAAGGCTGAGTAGTAACTGATTCTCTTACTATTTCCCTTTTCAAAGGGAGAATGTTTGTAATAAAGCCCTTGGTCCTTTTTTACAAGTCACTATAGGGAAGGATACTTTTATCACAATGCAACAGCAAACTATCAGCAGCACACCACCATAGTGGTTCACCCTGGAAAGGCTGATGGTAACATCCAACAGTGACTGACATTCTAGAGAAGACAAACTGATAAACTAAATGAAAGCCTGATAGAGCACTGGTCAAAATACAGCTTTTAACTGTAATTCACAAATAAAAGTCCTAAAATGTATTTCAGTAAAACTACTGACACCGATTTTAAGAAAGTAATTGAAAACTGGATTCTAGCAGTGATTTCAACCTAGCTTTAACTTCCTCTTGTCACAGTTTTTTTGGGGAGGTGGGAAATAAGTAGTTCAGTATATGGTAAGGCTGACAGAGCGATTCATTTTCTTTCCAATAAGTCGAGATGTTCTATTACTCTGGGTGGTGGACCTAGTGGCCATCCGGTCAGTGAAGAGTGCTCTTTCCTCAGCTGCAGCTTTTGCCATCTGGGCTTTCTTGAGTTCTCTACAAACACAAAAATAAAAAACAAAACTTTTCACCTACTGTGTTAATCCTAGGAAGGGATCCTAAGAGGCCAAACACAAACTATATTATCAGCTGGAATATCTTTGCATGTCATCATTATTCTATCATGCATTTGAGAAGAAGAAAAGTATACTATTAAACTTTAGCTTCTGCTCAAACAACTTAAATTTACAAAATAACCTTATTTTGTGCTATCAGAATTAAAATATCACATATACTTAGGTACAAATAAAGACACTACTAATGACTTTTTTGTGTGTGTGTTTTTAATATATTTTTATTGATTTCAGAGAGAGGAAGAGGGAGAGATAAAAACACTGATCAGCTGCCTCCTACACATGCCCTACACATACCTGCAACCTGGTGCATGGAATGAAACTTAACTGATCCACACCAGTTGGGCATGACTGGGGTTTTCTGTTCTGTTTCGTTTAAATATTTATTGTTGAAAGTATTACATGTCCTCTTTTTTTCCCCATCAACTCTTTCCAACCCACCCTCCACCCCACCCCCACCCCAGGCCCTCACCACCTACTGTCTGCATCCATGGGTTATACATATTTGCATACATGGTCTTTGATTGATTATCCCACCCACTCACCCTCCCCCACCTTCCCTCCATAACTGGTTTTTAATAAAAACTTCAAACAGAACTCTATAATTGTGAAATATCTTTACATAACAGAGATGACAGCAAAATTCTACTTCCTAGTGGCAAATAAACGTTTTCATATTTCAAGCCAGATTAGCTTAGAATCAAAATGGTAGCAATAAAGCAAATATATTAGAATTATCATTTCAATCAGTTTTGAAATGTCAACCACATCAAATATGAGAATCACCTATTAACCTAATTGACATTAATTTTATAAAAATTACTACTACGGAAAGTCTCAAGGAATGTTCATTGATACTGAGACTTTGGGGAGGGGTATAGGCTCACTTAGCTTTTGCTATGATTTGGGGCTTGGGGATTATCACCACTTGCAAATGTATGCTAGTCTTAAAAACTTGAAGCCCATTAATTTCAAAGTCTAGAAACAACACAAGCTTATAAGTCAAGTAACTAATTTAAGGCAGAAGTTCCCCAACTTTTAACTGTATATAACATGCCAAACCACTATTATTTGTCACTGACAGCCTTTATCATCTTACTAAATTTGTAAATTAATGAACACAGAAAAGTAAAAACAAAAAACCCTCACTTACTTCTGCAAAAGTGAATTTTTGAACTTTTCAGCATTCAATTCTATTCGTAATTGTTCTGCGCTTTTTCTAGAAGCAGAGAGCAATATTGAATGCTTTACCAGTGCCGCTGCTGAAGGTCTTCTCTCTGGATCTGGATGAATCATAACCTTGAAAGAGAAGTAAAATTAAGGTAAAAACATGTGATTTAATAAAATGTTAAACCATGTCAATTCAATGAAGTGCTTCATATAAAAAATACTCACTTTTAGCAACTCTGTAAATTCTTGGGAAAGCACTTGTGGAATCCGTGGTAATCTACCCTGTCTGATTTCATGCCATTGGTCTCCGTTTCTGGGGAGAGGTTCAGCACCAGCAGCACATACCACTGTGAGAGCAAGGGCAAAAATATCTGCTTTTGGTAGATGGGAATAGTTCTGTAAAATAAAATAAAATAATTTTTAAGGAAATATAAAAATGCTTAAAATAAAGTAAGATTATACCTCATAATGATTTGGATGAAAAACAGGAGTAAATTAAAATGTTCAATGCCACATTTAATTTAGAACCTATTCAGAGAACAGGTAAATTTGGGGAAATTATTCTAATTACAAAGTAATATATACTCTGAGGCGGAGGAGTTGGTAAAATCATTTCTAAAAGCGAATGTCTCCTGTCATTAGCCTAATTCAAATCTCAGAAGAAATTCCTATCCCTCAATGAGCACTCATATGAAAACACAAAACATACACACATGACAAGTTACAAATAAACATAAGACACAAATATACATAAAAAGAACAATGGTCACAATTTATTTGTTCTACTTCCATTCAAAACTCTTATTGAGAAATATTTCATCACTTTTGAAACAGTATTAACTATCACCTTATTTACTTAATCATTCCTGTGTTACTTATTTTGCATTTTTCTTGGTTTGAATAGGAAAATTCTTGTGGGAGACTCTCAGAAATGGAAATTCTGGATAAAAAGGTACTTGATTTTTAAATGTTGATAGATACTAATATTTAGCTCTCCAAAAATGCTGGGCCATTTTAAAGTTCCACCAGTAGTGTATGGAAACTTCTCTTTTACCACAACTCTACCATATTATTATAAACTTGCCTTTACTGACTTGCTAAGTTCTATACCCCAACTTATGGTTTTGACTTCCTATTTTGTTATTACTATTCTACTAGTTACTAGATTAAAATTTTAAAACATCTGCGTTTATATTCTTCTATCAAATGGTATTGTAAAACAAATGGCATTATTAAAGGAGAAAAATTACCTCCTGTAAAACTTCATTTGCAAGGAAACGGCTATCACCCTCTTCAACTTGTGGACTAGAGATTCTTGTTACATGCCCAAGATCACCTAGAAGTATTGAAAAAAAAAATACAGCCAAGAGTTAAAACACAACAGCTCCTCTATTTTATGGTAATAATCTGGTTATCTTTCTTTCTTACCTATTTTAAAGATAACTTTGTTAGATATCCATTCATCTTCATCTCCATCTTCAGAGGAAGCATTTGGGATTGAGGTTCGAGATATGAAAATATTACCTGTCAAAAACAGTTATTTATATAAGCCACACTAATAATTAATAGCATAACCAAAGTTCACAAACAAGCATACATCAGAATCATCCAGAAAGCTTTTAAATGTATCGATTCTTATATGCTCTATCCCAAACACTATGAATTAATTAACAGTCTCAGATGGGAACTGGGGCTTTATTTTCTAGGAATGCATTTTCTGGCCTACCTCTGGTCCTTGAACAATTAGAAACCACTACAATTAGTCCCTTCACATCTACACACTGATCTTCAGCAGTTTTATTTTTAAAAAATGTATTTTATTGATTTTTTACAGAGAGGAATAGAGACTTGAAGCATGGATCAGCTGTCTCCTGCACACTCCCTACTGGGGATGTGCCCACAACCATGATACACGCCCTTGATCAGAATCAAACGTGGGACCCTTCAGTCTGCAGGCACACTCCCTACTGGGGATGTGCCCACAACCATGATACACGCCCTTGATCAGAATCAAACGTGGGACCCTTCAGTCTGCAGGCTGATGCTCTATCCATTGAGCCAAACCAGTAAGGGCGATCTTCAGCAGTTTTAATTACTTGGAAACCATACAAATGGCAGTGATATAGTAATTGTTATGCTGCAAGACTGGTATGAAAAGAATGAGTCACATATCTATTGAGTTTGGCTGATCTCACAGCATCTTTACCCAATGTAGCTTTGTGGGATTCACTGTCTTAGCTAAACACACATTTTTTTAACTTCAAATTTGAGTAAGCTCGTGATTAACAGAAATCTTAGCAACAGATCCCATTTTAATAGTTTTATCAATATAGTACTGAACTTATAAATGTTATATTCACTGGAGTCATCTTTCCACAGTTTTGCTTTATTTATAAGATAATTTATTCATGGTGGTATATGTAAATTTGAAATTTTAGAACTTATTTTCAGCTGGAACCGGTTTGGCTCAGTGGATAGAGCATCGGCCTGCGGACTGAAAGGTCCCGGGTTCGATTCCAGTCGGGGGCATGTACCTTGGTTGCGAACACATCTCCAATGTGGGACATGCAGGAGGCGGCTGATCGATATCTCTCTCATGGATGTTTCTAGCTCTCTGTCCCTCTCCCTTCCTCTCTGTAAAAATAAAATAAAAAAAAACTTATTTTCAACTTTTGTACTTACAACATAAGGATCTACTATATTTGATACGAATGAGTATAGGCAAATTTTACTAATTCACATTTATTGCCTTCAGCCCAAATATATTTTCTTTTAAAAAAAATAAGTATTTAAGTGCATTGTTAATGTACAGGCAAATTCTTTACATACTCTTACTAAAACAAATTGTGGCCCTGACTAGTGGTTAGAGAACTAGCCTGCATATTGAAGGGCCAGGGGTTTGATTTCCCTGTCAAGGACACATACCTGGATTGTAGATTCAATCCCTAGCCCAGATTGGGTTTCATGTGGGAGGCAACCAATTGATGTGTCTCTCCCACATCCATGTTTCTCTCTCTATATATATCTATCTCTCTGTCTCCCTCAGGTTCCCACTCTCTCTAAAAGAAAAAAAAAGGCAATGGAAAAATACCCTTCAGTGAGGATTAAAAAATTTTTTGTGTGTAAAACAACTTAAATTCCTATTGATCACACATTTCCATAGGGTAACAAAAAAACAACGCATTAAATTTAGCTTAAAAACACCTATCTTAAAATGTTTAATATGAATCTATCAACCTTTTAGTTATAACTTCAAAATTATAAGAAATACAAGGGAAGAAAGGAATAAACTAAATGTTACAAGGAAGCAACCAAATCCAGAAGGAAGAACATCTTGCAAAACAAGGTCTATAATATTATTTTTAGAAGTAGAAGGTAAAACCTAAAAGACAATATATAGAACCAGATGTAATACATGTTCCCGAAAAAAACAGTAGTTTGGACAAATCAACTGTTAAGAACTTGGGTTAACACTTTCTTCAGAAGGTTCTCAAGGAAGCCCCGGCAACTTCAGGGGCTGCAGAGCAAATTGCCTTGGGCCTATTACTGATCTACCCAGGCGCTGAGCTGGTGGAAGCCAAGTGAACCTTTGTATACAACTTGGCTCATCGAACATATACTCTGGCCCAGTCAAGACAGTCACAAACTGCAGACTTCTTGGTAGCTCCAGACAGGTAGCCCAAAGCCAGTCACAGGCAGCGTCTGACATCCACCTGCATGGGAGTTCCTCCCAAGTGGACCCAGAACCAACATAACTAGTAGTGGGCTTCAGATCATACCAGAGCATGACCTAACTACCCGCAGAAGTGGCATGCCCAAAGGGAGATACTGACAGGCATCAGACCCTGCTAGGGCCAATTCTGTTAGGGGGAGCTCATACACTGTGGTGGGGTCAATTCTCATTGTCAACTTGAGTGCATTCAAGACTCAACTACAACAGGAAGGTTTGTATAATAATCCACACAAGAGAGCCTGTGCCACTGAGCCCCATAAGACAGCTACTACATAATCACCAATGTGCCACTGGAAAACACAGATCTACCTAAAGATTCCACCAAAAAACTACTAGAACTGATAGAGTTGCAGGATATAAAATTATGTCCAGAAATTGTTGGATTTTTTTATTGATTTCAGTGAGGAGGATAGAAACATCAATGATGAGAATCATTGATCTGCTGCCTCTTGCACGCCCCCTACTGGGGATTGAGCCCACAACTGCAGCATTGCCATTAAGGTACTGCCTTAGCTGGTTGCTCAGTGGTTAGAGCTCAGCCCACGGACTGAAGGGTCTTGGGTTTGATACCAGTTAAGGGCATGTACCTGGGTTGCAGGCTTGATCTCCAGCCCACAAGTGTGCAGGAAGCAACCAATCGATGTGTTTCTCTCACAGCAATGGTTTTTCTCTCCCCACCAGCCTTCTACTCTCTCAAAGAGTCAATGGAAGTGCTTACAGCTCTTTTTGAATTTGTCTAACAGGTCTTCCAGTTTATACCAGGGGAAAAAAAGTCAATGGAGCCCAGTCCAAGTGGCTGAGCATGAACCTATGAACTAGGAGGTCTTGGTTTGATTCTCGGTCAGGACCTTGATACACAGTGTGGGGCATGCAGGAGGCAGCCCATCAATGATTCTCTCTCATCATTGATGTTTCTATCTCTCTGTCCCTCTCCCTTCCTCTCTGAAATAAAATATACATTTTAAAAAAATCAATGGAAAATATCTTCAGATGAGGATTAACGAAACCAAACAATAAAAATAAGTTGCTCATAGGTGTTTAAAAATAACAATGAAAAAAAAAAACCCACATTAAGATGCATCCATTTTCATACTGTTTAACAAAGTCATTTATTCTCTAGAATACTACAGAACACAGGTCAGAGGATGTGTAATACTTACTAGGCTTTATATCCATGTGAACCAAAGACATTGAATGAATATACCTCAAACCCCGGCCAACTTGCAAAAGGAGATCCTTCAGCTCTGCTTCTATAAAGTAATGCATGCTTCTATAGTTTATACTTATGGCATCAGCTAAACTTCCACCTAACAAACACACACAAAAAAAAATTAGCATTTTCTTTTTTCAGAAATATTTTTTTTCTTATATCTTTCCTGAACGACCACAGACTTAACCAAGAAAATGACTTTTTATAGGACCTATTCCCTTCAATGTGCTTGTAAAATAAAAATTTCATTTATTTTTTTATATAGTAATACACTCACTTGGGTACAAAATATAATGTAGAGTCTCTGGGATATCCATATACCCCAGCAATGCACCTGGTTCTTTTCCCCCAGAGTAAATCAATGTTATCAGTTTCTCATGCATTCTTTGCAACTAACTCCTTTTTATACAAATAATACATTTTCACTATTTTTAAAAATATTTTTATTGACTTCAGAGAGGAAAGGAGAGGGAGAGAGAGCTAGGAACAGCAATGATGAGACAGAATTATTGAATGGGTGCCTCCTGCCTGCTCCCTACTGGGGATTGAGTCCACGACCCAGGCATGTGCCCTCCCCAGGATTCGAACCGTCACCTCCTGGTTCATAGGTCAACACTCAACCACTGAGTCACTGAGGCCAGGCATATTTTCTTTATCTTGGAAGATAGTTCTTCTTCACCAATACTACCCCTTTACAGTGTGTCTATCAAATTCATTGTGTAACTGAATGGTAATGCATTAACTAATCCCCTATTTGATGGACATTTAAAAATAGCTTCTAAGCCTTTGCTAAATATATATACTATGGTCTAAGAAATAATTCTGTACATTGATCATTTCATACATACTTAGTATATCTCCTAGAAATCTATTGTTGGGTCAAAGGGTATGTACAATGTAAAATATACATGCATAGTGTATGTGTGTAATACTATTTTATTACATGTAGATTAAGTTTCTGTAGCCAATAGGGCCATTTATGTTCAACCTCTGCAAAAAACTTAAGATTGGTAATTCATACCATTAGTACCAAGACTTGATTGCCTCTGTACGTTAACAAAAAGAAATAACAGGATCTGGCTGGGTAGTTTAATTGGTTAGTTTAATTGGTTAAAGTGTCCTCAAGATATGCCAAGTTTTCAGGTTCAAAACAATGAGTGCAAAAATAAGTGGAACAACAAATCGATGTTTCTCTCTCTCTAAAATCAATAAATAAAAATTAAAAAAAAGAAAGAAAGAATGCACTCAATTTCTGATTTCAAAATAGCTAGTACTTAATAAAGTCTATAAGCAGGTACCTATATGAATGGGGTGATTACACACACGTACAGGTACACACACACACACACACACACACACAAACACACACACACTGTCCCCATAGAGAAAGCTGTACCAACTTATACTCCCATCATTAATATAAGAGAATAGTTGTTTTCCCACACATTTGATAACTATAAATTTTATAGGTAAAAACCAGTATCTTGGATCCTGCTGGTGTGGCACAATGGTTGAGCATCGACCTATGAACCAGGGGGTCACAGTTCAATTCCTGGTCAGAGCACATCAATCAGTAGCCTTCTGTAAATTCCCCAAGAAATCAAACCTGCAACCCAGGTATGTGCCCTGACAGGGAATCAAACTGGCAACCTTGTTAGTTCACAGAACAATCCTCAACCAACTCAACTGTTGAGCCACTCTGGCCAGGCCCACCACTTCTTTTTATAAAGCTTAATTAGAAATAATAAAATCAAAGCCAAGATAATATCAGAAAAGTCAATGAAGTATTAGGAAAGTAAGTTGTACAATTTATATATTTATTTATTTGTACAATTTTTAAAAAATATCCTTTTATTTATTTTAGAGAGGAAGAGAGAAGAGAAAGATAGAAACATCGATGAGAGAGAATCATTGATCTTGATCTGCTGCCTCCCGCATGCTCGACACTGGGGACTAAACCTGCAACCCAGGCATGTGCCCTTGACCAGAATCGAACCTAGGACCCTTCAGTCCACAGGCTGATACTCTCTCCACTGAGCCAAACTGGCTAGGGTGGAAGTTGCACAATTTGAACAGGAAAGAATAACAAATGGCAAATTTGTTTTTTTAATAAAAATAAACCTCATTGAATATCTTAGGCTTAAGTAGGTTCTCCATACTTAACCTGTACAGTCTTGAACTACAGAGCAAAACGGGGTTCTAGAAGGAAACAGGTTAAAAAAACCTGTCAGACAAGGGGACTTGAAGTCCTAGATCAAGTTAAATGAGGAAGAGTATGGCTTCTTTTTGGTAGGTATAGCAACTATAGCTAAACCAGTTCCTTTTATCTCATTGCCAAAAGGGCAAGAGAGGTGAGAAGAACAAAACACTCATCTGATTTTTAGGTTCTCTTCCCCTATCCGGCAACATTTTTATACACATACTTCAGTCTATCACTAAAGACAACAGATTTAAAATGCAAATGACTCTGAGATAACAAAGAAGCTTAGTCACTGATAAAGGATATCAGTTAATCAGCATGTACAAATTAATGATAACAGAATCCTTTCTCTGTGAAACTGTGTTTTCTGAAGACCAGGCTTAATACTATTCAAAGCTTTTGAAAAGTGGAGAGAGGAATAAGTGGAAAGGAAAACAAAAGATAAGAAAAGCTCAGAGAGAGAGAATAGTCTTAGCTTCTTTCATCTAAGCAGAATAAAGAACCATACAAAAAGGCATCCCTGCCCTAGCACAGATGTCGGTAAACTCATTAGTCAACAGTACAAAATTGAAATTTCTTTTGAGAGCCAAATTTTTTAAACTTAAACTTCTTCTAACTCCACTTCTTCAAAACAGACTCTCCCAGGCCGTGGTATTTTGTGAAAGAGGCCAAAAAGCTACATGTGGATCATGAGCTGCGGTTTGCCAACCACTGCCCTAGCCAGTTTGGTTCAGTGGATAGAGCATCAGCCTGTGAACTGAAAGGTCCCAGGTTCACCCTAACTGGTTTGGCTCAGTGGATATAGAACGTCAGCCTTTGGAATGAAAGTTCCCAGGTTCAATTCATGCATGTACCTTGGTTTCGGGCACATCCCCAGCAGGGGGTGTGTGCAGGAGGCAGTTGATGGATGTTTCTCTCTCATAAATGTTTCTCTCTATTCCTCTCCCTTCTTCTCTGTAAACAATCAATAAATATATATACATTTTTTAAAAAAAGGTCCCATGTTTGATTCTGGTCAAGGGCACATGCCTGGGTTGTGGGCTCGATCCCCAGTGAGGAACTTGCAGAAGGGAGCTGATCCATGATTCTCTCTCATCATGGATATTTCTATCTCTTTCTCCCTCTTCCTTCCTAGTTGAAATCAATAAAAATATATTTTTTTTAAAAAAAGGACATCCCTGTGTCACACAGGTCTACTTACTTATTTTTATTATTCTTGAAAGTTTTATATTGCCCCAAAATAATAAACTATTTCAAAAGATTATTTTATAACCTAACTTTATAATAGGACAAGTTTTCGTTCCCACATCTGAGTTATACAACCATGTAATTTACTAGGTTATTACAAATTTGTGGTCCCTGGACTACCACTGAAATATTTAAGGGAACCAACCACATCAAAAAGGTAACAGGAAAAAAAGGTGACAGGAAGGAAGAAATTAATAGGAGACAGTATCTAGCAAATATGGAATGGAAAAGACATAATTATAGTTGAGTTGTACTATATCATATGTAGTAAAGTTAAGAAACAGATCACGGAAGACAGCTACATAAAAATTTTTGCTGTTGTTAATCCTTACCTGAGGATATTTTTTTCATTTATTTCTAGAGAATAGAAGGAAGAGAAGAGGGGGGAAGAGAGGTAAACATCTATTGGTTACCTCCCTACCGGAGCCAAGAAACCTGCAACTGAGGTAGGTATGTGCCCTAGACCTTCAGTTGGAAGGCTGAAGCTCTAATTCAGGGCTTCCATTGATTTTTTTTTTTAAGAGTAGAAGAGGCATGTAAGGATGGGGGGTTATGGGAGGACATCGATTTGTTTGCCTCCCGCATGCACCCAGACTGGAGATCAAGCCTGCAACTAAGGTACATGCCCCTGACAGGAATCAACAAAAGGACCCTTCAGTCCACAGGCTGACGCTCTAACCAGTGAGCTAACCAGCTAGGGTGATACATAAATATTTTGATGGTACATAGATAAACATTTCAAGAGCTTTGTGAAACAAACTAGTAGCAATGATATATACTGAGCAATCAGTTCTTTCAAACATAGAGAACTAATAAAATAATGAGAAATGAGATATGTTAACAGATCTTTTACTTCTGTTTTGTTCAGTTTTTAAATATGGAAAGCCTGGATCCACTACTATGCCACTTATTCACAAACTATGAGATGGCTCATCTTGTTTAAGGAAAAAAATAAGAACAAAAATAATATACAAATAAATCTTTGCTATCACCCCAAGTATTCACTAAATTCTAATATTCACAGAATATATATAGAAATAAAAATTTATTATAAGTATGTCAAGATTCAGATATTTAATAACAAGTGTCATAACAATCAGAATTGAGGTTGTAGTAAAGGTTTAAAGAAAAATAAACCCAAGGTGGTCTTTGAAGGACTTGCTGAAACAAAATAAGCATGTATAGAGGTTCAACAATGCCTTGAACAAATGGATGAGTGTAGACCAGTGAAGTCATAAGTAGTCAACATCACTTTTAGAAGTTCATATAATGAAATGGAAAAGGAAGGCTAGATACAAGGAACCTATTCTATTTACTATTTCCCACACACACTATGCTAGATGCATGGAATACCCAGTTATATGGCAATATCAGTATCCTCTCAAGATCAGTTTAATCTGAGTAAATGGCATATAAATCATTTGTACTGTTCAATACGGAGGTTACTGAAGTAGAAGGATTTCCGATCTTTATTTAACATTAGGTAGGTATTACTTGCCCTTGAAATTCATGTTAGGCTTCCGATCTTTAATTTTGTAAGAGATAAGAAACATATACATTAGATAAAAATGAGTATTTCCTTAGTGTTCATTCATTTGAGCTCCCAAGTTTGCAAGGGACCCATTTTGTTACTCACCATTACAATACTCATTCTGTATGAGCATATGATCATCTTCTGCCCATGCAGAGAAATATCGAACTACATGAGAATGTTGTCCAAGTACTGCATGAGCATATACTTCTCTCAAAGCGTTCTGCCTAGGAGAAATCAGAGATTAAGAGAATGATAAACCATTTTCATTCAAGTCTAACCTGAATTTATCTGAAATTTCATAAAAACAAACGACTTCTGTATCTATCATTATGCTGAAAAACTTGAGAGTTAAGACTCTGTGCAGATTTTTCCAAAGGCTCCCATTAAAGAATTAATGGATTCTACTGGAAATAAGAAATGTAAGTTAGGTTCAACTATTCTTTTTTTTTTAATATATTTTACTGTTTTCCAGAGAGGAAAGGAGAGAAATAGAGTCAGAAACATCGATGAGAGAGAGACATCGACCAGCCGCCTCCTGCATGCCCCCCACTGGGGATACACCCGCAACCAAGATACATGCCCTTGACCGGAATTGAACCTGGGACCTTTCAGTCCGCAGGCGACGCTCTATCCACTGAGCCAAACCGGTTCTGGTTCAACTATTCTTATTTTACCAAGTCCAATAAGAACCAATGGTACAAAATGAAAAGGATCTGGTTATATCATTATAACTTCTCAAAAGTTAGAGAATTAATTAAATTCAATGCTTTATCACCCAAAACCTTAATGTTTGTAACACCACAGGGAATAAAAGATCAAAAGACAAAATTTGTAATACATACTCATCAACAGAGCCGGCCAATGGCTTTTTTGATCGCTTAATGGCATAAATGCACCCATCCAGCCTCTTCACACATTTAAACACAGAACCAAATTCTCCAGAGCCAATTTTCTCTAGCTCATGAAATTCTGTTGTATACCGTGACTTCATATTGCTTTCAGTAATTGTAATTCTCTGTAATAAAAAAATGTATACATATGTATAATACCAAGATATAAAAATGATTTTTTTCTGTCGATACAGCACAATGTGTGAAATTTTAAAATTACATCATAATTAGTTAAGAAATAGAAAATCACATTTCAGAAACAAAAAGAAAATTAGAAGCTATTTACTTTAGCAGGTCTTGTTTCATCTTCAAACTCATAATCACTGGCTTCCATGTCTTCACCACAGGAACTGAAAAATATGTATTTTTTCATCAACATATCTGAAAGACACATCAACTAGAGATCCAAAACTTTATCTGGTAGGTAGGTGCATGGTAAAATTTTAATGAATAAAAA